>BMAW01072812.1:468522-506299 GCA_019974015.1 Nephila pilipes
TGTGTGTGTGTGTGTGTGTGTGTGTGTGTGTGTGTGTGGGATGGCCGATATTACTAAATAATAAATCATACTTTAAATTAGCACACAGACATTTAATATTGACGTTTCACATTAACATAAAGTTGAACATACTGGACGAGACATTTCACAATAACATTTAAAAACATTAAAACAATACTCTTCAGCGTCGTAATAAATCAATCGTCTAGAGTCATCAACAAGGGCGTCTTCCTCGTTCCGATGACTGCCGTCGACTCTCCTTCAAGAGCGGACTCCCTTCAGTAGCAGAGGCAGCGCCCTCTATGATCGGGTGTTTCTACTACAAACCCACACTCGGCCCTTCTGGAAGAAGATGACCTCAGCTTCTTGATTCTAACAAAAGATCGTCTCAACCTAAAAAATAAAACTGAATAGAGAAAATTCAAAAGCAGTAACAAGTTGATAATTCGAACAGCATTTATCAATCTTGGAACATCATCGTCTTTGGAAAACACTATCGTCTATAAGTATCATCGTCTTGTTATGTCACTTCGTCTTCTTTCACTTTTCTCTTCTCTTTTTCTTTCAACGTCTTCAAAACACATAGATAAATCCAGTCATGTTTGGGGAAAATAGTCATAATCGGGAAAAAGTCATAATTGGTAGATTCACAGTCAAGTAAATGAAGTATAATTAAATAGTTTAAGTTACACACCATCTTCTTATAAATTCTGCACTAGTTGTAATCCGATGATGATTTATATTTTTTGTAGAACTTTCTAATGGTCCTAGGTGATCTGTGCGATACTTATGTAAAGGTATATGATCCTTATGAACTGGATGAAGCTTCCTTTTTTCTTTCCTTCCTTCTTCTTTCTTTTTTTACGGTTTATTTGAACGCATTGCACACAATTAGCTATTGGTCTTTCAATCTTTTGTTTTTTGACATCTTTTCGTAGATTGTTACGCTGTTTTTCAAAATTAGCTTGAAATTCGGCATCAATAATTTCTTTTGATTTTTCAGTATGCTTGATATTCATTGAAGAACAAGGTTCTATAATTCCCTGTTTTAACCCTTTAGTTATTTCAGCATCAACAATCGTATTTTCGGAAAAATGTAAATGTCGCGGTCGTTGATATATTGGTTCGTTATTTTTAGTTAAAATATTTAATTCTATGTTAGTTGATTTAATCTTCTTCGGTTGGTAATTTAATATAGATTGACGCACTTCATCTTTATTAGATTTTGAAATATTATAACCTATATTTTCTTCAATTTCATCACAATTAACATTAACTGGCAAAATCGATTAAATATTGTTTTCTTCACACAGAGACTTATTTTTTATTGTAAATCCATTTTCATTTATTAGAACTTCACCTTGCAAAATTACATCGTCCTATAACAGCATTATGCGGTATAGCACCATTCTCCACGACACATATATCAGTAGAACACTTAAAGTTATCTATTTCTATCTCTCCCTTAAATATACCTATGGGCTTTATTTTACAATCTCCTAATCCCGATAAAATTGAATTACACTGATTCAGTTCACAAATATTTAACTTTTCAAATATATTCTTAGAAATTAACGTAGCTTGACTTCCGGTATCTATCAATGAGCTAATATTTAAATTATCGAAACGAACCATTTTAAACAGATATGTTTGTTTCGCAATATTGAGAGATTCTACGCTATCATTGGGTTTGGTTTCCAAATATAATTCCGAACATTCAGACGCCTTATGCCCAAAGTTTTGACATCTGAAACATTTTAAACCTTTATTCTTATGTGAACAAAATTTAGATAAATGTCCTTTACCACCACAATTAAAACAAAATTTAGTATTCTGATCACAATTAATTGATCGTTTATGATTCACAAAATTATCTGGGTTTTGTTTTACTTTGCTAAAATTATATTTACTTTTTTCTCTCATAAAATCATTTTTTATAACCTCGTAAATCTTCAGTTTTTCGCGAAATTCACGTAAATCTTTGCAACCACACAAAACTAATTTATTTTCATTTCTATCGTTAATTCCCCGTATAATATATTGCATTAAAGCGGTATCTTCAATTCTCCCTCGATTACCCAACTCTTTCATTATAAAATAATATTCCTGTATAGATTCAGATTCTTTCATTTTACGCCTACTCATTATTTCATGCAATTGGGCTGAATTAGTAGTGACCTCGAATTCATCTATCAACACACGTTTTAATTCCTGGTATGACGTAATATTCAATTCGCTTCTAACAAATAATAAGGCATTACCACCAAGCGATCGTTTAGCGAAAATAAACTTTTGTAGGTCAGATAATTTAAAAATATTCGCAGCGCTCTCAAACTGCTCTAACCAAACTGAAATGTTTTCATGCATTTCACCATTAAAAGAGGAAGTAACACTTTCAATGTCTGAAAAGCTTACAGAGATGTTTTGATTTCGAGTGGTGCCATAGTCATAACATCGCTCTTCAGAATAAGCTGCTGACTCATTAATGTTCTGGCTCTGCACTGACGGATTTTGTTTTGTTTCTACTCCCGTTTCGCTTTCTGATTGATTCGAATTTTGAATATATTGATAAAGCGAGTTAACATCATTTAACAAAACTAATATTTTCTTGATTATTTCGGTTTTTGTTCCTTGGAATGCAATATTCAGAATATCACAAATGGTAATCAATTCATGTAATGAAAAAGTATCATTAATAGTTTTTAATTTAGACTTAAAATTAGAGTCATTTACTGTGAATTCGAAACCAGTAAAATTTCTTATTCTATCCGTATTTTTAGCATCGCCATCAGTATCAAAAATAAACTTATGCAAAGTCTTAATTTTTTCTTTCTTGAGATTCCTAAGTGCATCGCCTACTACATTAATATCATCAATCTTCATGTTAAGCAAATAAGAATAAATCTGACTCACCTCAAAGTCTTGAATTTATCCTTGGTCAGCACACAGTTATCCACACTTTTTTTTTATTTCAGTTCAATGTTCACAATTTAATCATGAGTCCTACACTCTCACGATTTTTATATCCTAATCGAGTCCTAATGTGCTTACATTCAATAATGCGCCTCAATCCTTATTTCTATTCCTTATCAGTTTACATCTAATTATGCGCCTGAATCCCTATTTCTATTCCTTATCCCACTTCTGATTTGTGGGATGGCCGATATTACTAAATAATAAATCATACTTTAAATTAGTACACAGACATTTAATATTGACGTTTCACATTAACATAAAGTTGAACATACTGGACGAGACATTTCACAATAACATTTAAAAACATTAAAACAATACTCTTCAGCGTCTTAATAAATCAATCGTCTAGAGTCATCAACAAGGGCGTCTTCCTCGTTCCGATGACTGCCGTCGACTCTCCTTCAAGAGCGGACTCCCTTCAGTAGCAGAGGCAGCGCCCTCTATGATCGGGTGTTTCTATTACAAACCCATATATATATATATATATATATATATATATATATATATTCACTTCTATAAACTGAGAAATTTTTATGAAAATATCAAGTTTGTTCAGCAACGAAAAAAGTTTTTAATTTTGTAGACTTTGATTTTAAAAAAAGTCTTAATATTTGACTAATTCAGCTGTTCCTAATAATGATTAACATATGTAGTCAGACCGAGATAAAATAAAAGTGGGAAAGAACATCGCTACCACCTCTCCCTAAAAGAATATTTATAAGCTTTAAGGGTTATGAAAAGAAATATAAAGTAATGGCAATTCATTTCAGAATCAAATCTTTTTCTCCCGAAACGTACTAGGAAAGAAACCAAATTACGATAAAATAGTTTGCTGATGTCTAGATAGAAAGGGCAGCTTTATAATCGCATTAAAATATTGAAAAATTTGACCTAATTTTCAGTCATTTCTTGGCAATTCCTGATTACATAGAAATTAAGGGCTATGATTGCATACAAATTATAGTAATGTATAATTCGATAAGTTGTGCGATTCTTACATTAATCATTGATGTGACATATTTTTGATAATTAAGTTAATTACTGGTGAAAGAAGAGTTAATCGGTGGCACAAACAGCCCCTCCAACGTTTCACTTTATATTATGGTGAATTTCCATTTGGCAGATAAATCGCCATCTCCAGTAGGCGGAATTGCGCTATCACAAATGAGGCAACCATTCTATGTTTTTTACCAGAGCAAGAGGAGGAAAAAACATAATAGTACATATGTGCATGGCATCAACAGTTTCCAGGGAAACGAGTAAAGGCGCACGAGCAGTAAATAAATGACAATTTACTACGGAATTCTCCCCTCTTTTAAAAAAGGAAAATTTGAATTTCTAGGAATTCTGCAGTTGAAATGAAACCGATGTTCCTAATAAATTATATGTTATAATTATACATTCTTGTTTGGTTTTTTGAATACCATAATATCTAATTAATCAGAGCAATGGTGACCCAGGGCAAAAATAAAATTTCAGAATTTTTCAAGGAAATTTTTTTTTTTACGTCCGATGCTATTTTACGGGGGGAAAGACTTCTGTAAACATTTCGGGAGAAGTTAAGGATGTTTATCTTCTATGTATTTGAGATAAGTGCCATTCTGTTTCGTTTTCTGTGTTTGCTTTAATTATTTTTTTATAGAATTTTATATATTGGATTTAGTTTTGACTTCAGTTTAAAGGTTGCTAATTTACACATAAAATTTTGTGCTTATAAATGAAACTATTACATAGGTATTCGAAATTATTTTCTACATAAAATGTTATATGTTTATTATTTTTATATCTTATTATAATAAAATATAAAAAGTTTATTATTTTTATATCTTATTATGATAAAATATAATACTAACATATTGGAAATTATTATCAAATCTAAATTTACTTGTATATTATCATATTATATTAAGTATTTGTTATTTTGGTTCCGAGATATTGTACAATGGTGGATGTAAATGCTATGCAAATTCGTATGTGTAACAGGTCAACCCCAACTTTATGGCTTATTATGTGCAAATCTACATTAGTGCTCGAAAACTCCATAGCTATTAATTGAATCATTAAGTTATAATTATGTTGTTTCATACCTTCTATATGTTGTTTCATATATTCTATACTATATTGTGCCATCAGCTCATGTATTCCTATGAAGCCCAATTCTGCGGATCCATACAACCCAACTTAAAATGGAACTAATACATCTTTTGGTGAATTCTCTCAACAAGAAATTAGACAACTTTTGTGTGGGGAAGAATAAGTTTTTGCTAGCCCTCCGAACTCTTGCGCAACATGAAATGCCGTACAGAAACTTTTGGTGTGGTTGAAAATTCAGTGACAGAATTATTAGCAGGGCGCTTACCACTTACCGTTCAAACGATTTTAGGCGCGGTTTCAAATCTCACAAAGGAAAAAGCCGCGGAAATTTCTAGATAGAATTATCGAAATTCGTCATTGCCAGTAAAATATTTTACGGTTTCTCAGAATAATGAGCAGTCATTGGGAAATAAATTATTTCAAGAAATCGAAAATTTAAATAAGCGAACTGATAGTCTTTCATTTCCTCATAATCATTCACCATATCGTTGCAACAGAGACTTTCGTCGAAGAAGTTATTCTAAGAATCGAGATTATTCCTGTTGTTGGTACCATTGGCATTTTTCGTAAAAATTGCAGAGATGACAAATGCGTTCAAATATATTCATGGCAGAGTATTCTTTTCTGCAAAACTCTCTTCGCCTTTTCATTCGAGATCGGACCACAAATGTTTCTATTCTGGTCGGTATCCGCTCTGACATGTCAATAATTCTTGTTAATTATAACCAAAAACTGAAATTTTTTCCAACAATCTTTCTCTTGGTAGCAAATCTTACATCAATTAATGGGCATGGTCAGAAGACAATTTCTTCAGATTTTAAATTGAGAAGGCCTTTTACATGGAATTTTTTTAACTTCCAACTTAAACACGCCAATTCTTGGAGCAGAATTTCTCCACTATTTTGAACTGGTTCCAAATCTTTGAAATAAATGTCTCAGAGAATCAGAAACAGAAATGTAGTCCACATGCAATTTAAAATATACCAATATGCATTCTATCCAAATTTCAATTCCTCTAGAAACAAAACTTATAATTTTTGTAAGAGAATTCCTGCTTTCACAAAAATGTCTGATCCTAATCAACCAGTGAAACATAATAATGTTCATCCCATTATTACAAAAGGTCCTCCTGTTATGTCAAAACCTCGTAGTTTTCATCTCCAGATCGTCTAAATGTAGCAAAATCTGAATTTTCAAAATATAGAGAAACAGAGGAACTTAAAACTTTCGAAAAGTAATTATGCATCACCTCTTCATACGGTTCCTTGAATGGAACGCTTAACAAGATACCTGTAGGGGATTACAGAGCCTTATACGAACAAACATTAAAGGATAAGAATCCAATTCCGTGTATAGCTGACTTTGCAGCTGAATTACACGGCACCAAAATTTTCAACTGCGAAGACTTGATAAAAGTGTACCGCCAAATTTCTATAATTTCGAAAGATATACACAAAACTGCTATTTATACACCTTTGGGCTTGTTTGAAAAAACTCGAATTCAATTTGGCCTTCGTAACATATCTGCGAATTTCTAACAATTTATAGAGGAAGTTACGCGCAATTTGTTAGGTCTCTATGCCTTCGTCGATGACATTTTGTTGCATCCGAAATTACAAATGATCATTTAACCCTTTCACTACCGAAGGGAGAAAAAAGAAGTGCTTCCCTGGGCCCGCGGCTTCTTAAAGCGGAGTGTCACGCTGTGCCCAAACGATTTTAGATATTAAGCCTTATTCGAGAAAAAAAAATTCCTCTAAAATCACCTATTCGTTAGAATATTTTGGATTTTATATATATTATTTAAAATGCGTTAAACTTAATATATTCGAAAGAAAAAAAAGATTTAATTGAAAATTGTATGTTTTATACATAAAATTATAACATAAAAAATCATATCTCTCTCTTTCTCTCATTTAAGAAAATACTAAACATACTTACATTTGTTACATAAATTTCATGGTGTAATGATGTACCATTACAAGAAATATTAAGATATAAGAAATGAATCTTATTTCGCTGTATGGTATTTTTATAAAAAAAAAATTATTAAATGCATAATCCAACGTCACATGTCGTACAAACATATTTTGTCAACTTTTGACGCTTCACGCAAGATTTTGAGCAAAGGGCATATCTTTTTCTTCCTTTTTTTTTTTCCTTTAATGGCTATGTAAAGAGTTGAATTATTTTCGCTAACATCACTGTCAGATTCATTCATTAATTCGTAAATCTCAGAATCAGATAAATACTCTCTTTTCATCATGAATGTCACTACAAATAAAAACCGACCGAATGAAACGAACAGCTGAGAACAACTGCTACCAAAATCCCTAACCCCATAATTATCCATAAATTTTCGTTCGAACTTCTAAGAAGCAAGAAAGAAAAAAGCAAACCGAAAACAAGTGCTTCCTTTAAATCATGTCATTGCATTGAAAGAGCCGCAACACGTGCTTTTCACAATTACCCTCCCCCCTGATAGCCAGAAGTGAAATCCAATCCCATATCACCAAGGTCAACACTCCAAATAAGCTATCTATATAGATTTCGTCGTATAGTAACGCCATATAGTAACATTATTAAAATCAAATAAAACGTTCTCCTCAAGCATATCTTTATTGATACGCTGGGCACAGGAGAGCAAAACCGAGCATATCGCATTTGATACGCTGGGAGTGAACAGGTTAATACATTTACACAATTTATTTTCAAAATTACACGATTGCACTCTTTGCATTAATGTTTCAAAGTGTATTTTTGGCACATAACCAATAAATTTTTTAGGTTTTAATCTCTCAAAAATGGAATAAAATCCCTTTTCGAAAAAGTAAAATGCATCGTAGATTTTCCTGAACGAAAGTCTTTAACGCAATTGCTTCGTTTTTCGGCACGTTTGATTTTTCTAGGTACTGTATACCAGAGGCAGCATATGTAGCTTCCCCATTAGTAAAACTTTTGGAAGTACATAAAAATAAGAAAACTTCTCATTCGAACATTCGCAAATCATCTGCACAACATAAATGGAATAAATTGCAGAACAATCTTTTAATGTCGCTAAACCGCTATTGCGGATAGTAACACTTCTGAAGCATCCCATTCTTGATGTTCAATTTTATTAAATGGGTCAATGCTTCGGATGTTGCTATTAGAGGAACTTTATCACAATTATCTAACGGGAGCTGTGAACCAATAGTATTTATATTTATAAAACTCAATAAGAGTCAACAAAAATGGTCCACCTACAATAGGGAATTGTTTTCTATTTATTCTGCTATAAAGAAATTTTGGCACATGTTAAAAGGTAGAAAATTTCAAATATATACTAATCAAAAACCATTAATTTACGTATTTAAGCAAAATCCCTGTAAATGTTCCTTTTGGCAGTTACTCCATTTATAGAAATTATGCTCAATATTATACTGACATGAGACATGAGAAAGGTTTTCAAGACATAGTTTGAGATACATTTTATAGAATTGACATAGATTTCATCACAAAACGTGAAATTTTAGACTCTAATAAATTTTCAAAAACACTGCAAAATTATTCAGAAAAGCAAAAATTTATTCAAAATGAAAATTCTAGTTTAAAAATGAGACTTACACATTTCTAGATATCTGACTACAAATTATGGTGTTATACTACGACAGCGATACCAAGACCATTTGTTCCACAAGAAATTTGATTAATAATAATTGATCACCTGCACAATCTTTCCCATTGTGGAATTGCAGCAAGTACTAAACTTATTTGTGCCAGATACATGCAGCCGAACATGAAAAAGTATATACTAAACTTGTTTCGCTTATGACAATCTCATCAAGCATCCAAACTTCAATGGCATATCAAAGCTCTTTTAGGCACATTTGTTTTGCTTACTTCGACATTATAGGCTCATTACCATCTAAGAACAATACTTATTGCTTAACTACATTCGATAGATTTACAAAATGACCTGAAATTGTTCCAAAATCCAACGTGGAAGTTCCACTTGTAAGCAAAGCAATTTTTAATAATTGTATTAATCGTTTTGTATGTCCTTCGACCATTACTGTAAATCAAGACACTACCTTTCAATCCAGATAATCTAAGAATTTTTAAATTTATTAGGAATAACTCGCCTTCAAACCACATCTTACCACCCAATATCTAATGGCTTGATTGAAAGATTTCATCGTACCTGAAGAGCACTTTACGAGCATAGAAATCTCTAATAGACTGACATAATTCCTGTTGTTCTTCTTGGTATACGTTCATTAGTGAAAGAAGACATCATAATATCTTACTCTGAGCTTGTTTACAGTACCACACTGAAACTTCCAAATCTACAAAGATTAATGAAAACATTGGGAGCGGATTCCGCAATCATATGCAACAATTAAATATTATCTCATCCAATCATCGTTGCAATCTTAATATCTATGTACAAGAAATCCCTATCTCAGCAATACACTGGACATCTTCGTGTTTTACAAAGAACTGAAAAACTTATACAATAGTCTGTAATTCGATACAAATTACTGTCTCTATCAATAGAGTAAAAACCTTCATTTCCAATTCCAGTTAAAGAGGAAAAATTACCGGAATTATTAGAATAAAAAGAAACAATCATTTTAGAAAAAGTAGTGAAAACTGGAATCTGGTCGAACTGTATACTTTCCTAAGAAGATGTCAATATATGTTAATCTTACATGCATATACTTATATCATTCCATCTCAGTCACTGAAGGGATACACTGCGGGTGAATTCCCATTTGGCAGATGAATCGCCAACTCCAGTGAGTGGAATTACACCATCACCAAACAGGTAACCACTCTAAATTTTTTGCCAGAGTGCGAAGGGTAAAAAGTAGAGCAGCATATTTGTGCGCAATATCAACATTTTTCAATGAAAAGAGTAAAAGCCTACGAGCTGTAAATAAACGACAATTTTCTAAGGCATTCTGATCTCTAATACAAAGGATGATCCGAAAGAAAGTTTCGTCATTTTTTTTCTCATGGAAAATTTATTACATAAAAATATAAAAGATGTCACCATAAATTCTACACCTTGCACTATTTTCTACATAATCGCAATCTACATTGATATATTTGTTGTATTGTGCAATCAATCTGGTAAAACTCGATTACCTGTAATGCAAGGAACAGTTTCACAGCCTGCTCCACCTCAGTATTCTTTCGGATGGACCTGAGTATGATAACAGGTCAATTGAAAAGTCCCCGGCCTGTCATAGTAAAACACTTTTTTTTGGCAAAAATAGTTTTTTTTATTCAACATAATTCCCTTCAAGGGTAATACACTGATTATAGCGACTCTCCAACTTTTCGATACCATTTTTGTAGTACGATTTGTCATTTGCTTCAAAATAGGCCTCAGTTTCGGCGATCACCTCTTCATTTCTTCCCAGCGAGCAGTCTTTTGAGATCTGAGAACAGGAAATAGTCGCTGGGGGCCAGATCTGGCGAATACGGTGGATGAAAAAGCAACTCGAAGCCCAAATCATGGATTTTTGCCATCGTTTTCACTGACTTGTGACACGGTGCATTGTCTTGGTGAAGCAGCACTTTCTTTTTCTTCAAATGCGGCCGTTTTTTGGCCATTTCGTCCTTCAAACGGTCCAATAACAATATGTAATAGTTGCTGTTGATGGTCCTTCCTTTTTCAAGGTAGTCAATGAAAATTATTCCATGCGTATCCCAAAATACAGACGCCATAACCTTGCCAGTCGGCTGTTGCGTTTTCCCACGCTTTGGAGCGGGTTCATCGTGTGCAGTCCACTCGGATGACTGTCGATTGGACTTCGGAGTGAAATGATGTTTCATCCATTGTCACATATCGACGCAAAAACTCGGGCTTGATCATCTTCAAACACTGCTCTGAATCATCAACTCGTCGTTGTTTTTGGTCAAAAGTGAGTTCGCGCGGCACCCATTTTGCACGGAGCTTTCTCATACCCAAATATTCGTGAATGATATGATGTACACGTTCAGTTGATATCTTTTGAGTGTCTGCTATTTCATTCAATTTCAATTTACGGTCATTCAAAATTATTTTGTGGATTTTCTTAATGTTTTCGTCGGTAACAACCTCTTTGGGGCATCCACTGCGTTCACCATCTTCGGTGTTCATTTCACCACGTCTAAACTTAGCATACCAATCCTTGATGGTTGATTTTCCTGGGACAGTGTCCGGAAACTCGGTATCAAGCGAAGTTTTTGCTTCAACTGTATTTTTTTCCTTCAAAAAGCAATATTTTATCAACACGCGAAATTCCTTTTTATCCATTTTTTTTTCACAATAACAAAAGTTGCTTCACTCAAAATGCTATAATTCACAAACTATTGATCCGACAGCTGTCAAATTTATACACGCATCTTTTGAGGGTTAGGGCTAACTAAACACCATATGGATTTAATTCTAGTAGCGCCATCTATGTGTCAGGCCGAGGACTTTTCAATTGACCCGTTACGTAGTACGTACGCCACATCTGACACCGTTATATGCGCTTATAAACTAACACCATGTCCTGTACTCTAGTAATGTTGTTTTCATTCGAGAATGTGGAGGGATGCCCATTTGTCCACACTCTGCCTTTCTTCACTAAAAATGCATCACTAGCTACTACCTATTTGAAGAGAGATGACCTTTTCACCATACACGGTCTGTAGGCGCTCATGGATGTCTAGTCTCCCCTTCTCATTCATACAGGATAACAGCACGCAATTGCACTGGCGACCATATTGTCAGTCACATCTTAAGCAAGTTGGTGTGCTACTACTCTCTTTTCTTCAACGCACTGCGCATGCGTCATTCCTCCTACCTTAAAAATCCACACCTGTCTTTGAATCAGTAACGGGTGTGGATTCTTAAGGTCTTTGTTTATTTCATCTGGTGTTCCATGAGCTATTTCAATAAAAAAGGACGAAACTTACTTTCGGAACATCCCTCGTAAAAAACAAATTTTGATTTCTCGGAGTTGTGGGGTTGAAATGACGGAAAGCATGTAAAAATGATGTTTCTAAAAATTAATACGTATTAGTGAAGCATTCTTGTTTGTTTCTGAATACCATAACATCTAATTAATCAGACTAATATATTAGATTATGTATCATTTTTTCTAGTAATATATATAAATATATTATATCATTTTTACACACTTCTCATGAAGAGGATAATTTTAAATATTAATATTAGCATTTTCTGACAGTCAAATTATATATTTCCAATTCCTACAGAGAGCATTTATGTACTTGTTTTATTAATGATTTTTTTTCTTAATCTTAAAATATTTTTACAGACATTTTAATATTCGCCAATTTTTCAACTTTTATTTCGAATAGCTCAAATTAAATTTAATTCCAGATTCATGATTTATTGGCCGCACAAAAGGTCATTGGTTTACTCGAATGTTCATCCGAGTATATTTTTATATAATTCTGAATATATTTTCTGGTGTAAATATATTTGAATGAGCGAGCGAATGAAAGAATCATATTGTTCTATGAATTCCGTTGTCATATTATATTTTTTCTTTAATTCTAATATTTAAATAATAATTTAGTATAATATGTTTATTTTTTAATTAGTTCATATCATTGGTGGTTTAATAAGTTCTTTGCAAAACTTTGCATGGAAAAATTTATATTCTATTTAGCCAGATTTAGTCAAAAACAGAATATCCTGGCTGCCCACTTTTCAAAATAAAGTGTGAAATAATACACGTGAATTGTTTTCATTTTATGGCACCAATCGTAACATTTAGTTTTAAATATGTTTAATTTAATATATAATTTGCATTAATTTTACTAAAATTTATCTCAAAATGTATTCAATTCAATAATACACTTTATAACAACAAAAAAACGACACATCAAGAAAGAGTTGTCCGTTGGAAACAAAAATTGCCGGATAGGAAAATATGAGCAGAATAGAAAATGATTAACATTTCAGAAAAATTGAATGATTTATTTCAGAGTTACAAAGTAAAGAGCTCAATAAGTTGTTGACCCATCACTAGCCTGGATGCCAGGTGCCACACGACGAGACATAGGGTGGTAAAGCTCCCTAAAGGTCTCCTGTTGTATTTCTTGCCAAATTTGCTCCAATTGTCGGTCATCAACATTTCCTAGTAGATGCAGTCGCCTTCCCATCATATTCCAGACATGCTCGATTTGAGGGAGAACTATTTATCCAAGGAAGTGTTTGACCAGCTGTAAGATAGCTCATAGCAACAGGTGCTGTATGTGGTCTTGCATTATTTTGCTCAAAAATAAGGTCAGGGTACTGCAAAAGGAACGGTAGCAAAATAGGTCTCAGAATATGCTGTAAGTGTGCCTCTAATGACGACCAAAGGGGTCAGGGTATCAAGGGAAATGGCACCTCAGACTGGATGAGGGCCTGTGAAGCGTGCATTAGTGAAAACAGGTTCGGCACGCTGCCCTGGGCGTCTCCAAACACGTCTTAAATAACCGTCAGGACACAGTAGCAAGCGGGATTCGTCACTAAACACTAAACGTCCCCAGTCAGCATCATTCCAACCTGATCTAGCCAAGCACCATTGTAATCTGTCTCGATTGTGTGCAGGCTTGAGTGGTAGGTGGCTTAGCAGTCGGTACGAACGTAGATTTCTCTCTATTTGCCATCTGTGAATGGTCATGGTGGACATTCGTGTGCAGGTCGCACGTCTGATGGTTGATAACGATGGATCAGGCACTGCGACTGCTGATCTGACAATCACTCTGTCCTGCCAATCAGCTGTGGCACAAGGCCTACCGCTACCATCATGACCTGACATCTGCCATTGTCCACCCATTCTTGATAGTATCTTCTAATTTCATCATTGCTTCGACCCATATAACGAGCGATTCTCCAATTTGCCTAACCTATCTCTTTCAATTCAATGATACGACCTCTTTCAAACTCTGATAGTTGCTCCTAATGAGCTGGATTCCTGCGGCGAAGCATTTTTTCAGTCATTGAAAGGTATCCTAAATCGCAATGCAACAAAAAAATTTGACCATCTGATTGAGAATCGCTTCTTATATACACCTGCTGAGTGCGCATATCCGATGTTCTGTAGCTCCACTATTCATTAATTGATTAATAATTTGCATGTTCGGTTAAAATGTCTTTGCAAACGAAATTTCATTACAATCGGGCAACTCCTTCTTGGTGCGTTCTTTTTATAGAGTGTAAATCGTCTGCTTTAATTTTAATATCTGAAAAAAATATTATTGTCCAATTTAATGTTTTATCGTTTTCTTGAATCATAACATTTAATTAACAATAATTTAATAATTATTTAAAAAAATTAGCACATTTGGTGGATAAGTCTGTTCTTTGCGAAATTTTGCATTCAACGATTTTAATTTTTAATTGTGTGTATCAAAAAAGCAAATGTGCGAGGGGGAGAGATCTATGCAGATTCGATTTTGTTCATTGGTTCATAATTCTTTAGAACCATACTAGCTTGATATTAATAAATATTGTTTGATTCGGAAGTAATGTAGAAACATTTAAATGAAGTATTGATTCAAGTGTATTGAGCCTATAAAGCAATAGCATGCCAGAACAAGACTTTCTCACAGAAAAAAAATTATTACTTTAAAAACCATAGCCTTTAGTTAAAATTTAGCATTTATGTTTGCAACACATTTTTAGAAATACCATCTAGTTTGTTATTTTGTACCATTTTTTTTTTTTTTTTTTTTTTTTTACTAAACATACGAGTATTATTGCTATTATACATAATTAATTACTCAGATACTTAATTCAGTTGCTGAATCACCATTCTGAAGGGTAGTACATTCATCGAAAGATTTGCTGTACATTCAAATTTTAATATTCATGTTTACAGATAATGCTAAAATTAAATTATCTAAATGCGCATAGCATTACATTCCTAGAATATAACTTCAGGCTTTCGTCTATCGACCATTTTGATTTCGTCAGCTTTATGTTAATCCTATGGAATTTTTACTTTAATTCACACATCTTTATTATTTGACCTATTATAATGCGATAAAGTGCATCTGAAAGAGCAAAAAATAACGAAGACTTCTGTGGAATTACAATTTTCCACCAATTTTTAGAATTATTTTTACTCCTATTTTAATGATTCGTTTGTGAATTTTCCAGTCTTTAAAAATATTTTTGTAAATTGGAGGGGGAAGTAATACGGTAAAAGCCTTCATTCTTTTTTTTTTTTTTTTTTTTTTTTTGCTCTTTCAGGTGCATTTTATTGCATTCAAATAGATCAAATAGTAAAAATGTGAGAGCGGTAGTCGAAATCCCATAGGATTAATACTATGTCCACGAAATCAAAATAGCTGGTAAAAGAGAACATTAAGATAATTGTTAAATTTTTTTTTGAATTATTTTGCTTCCATTTCTCTATTAACCCGCTAACCGCTGGAATCGTAGAAATCGCGTTAATAACTACTTGTATACCTTTGTTGGCTAAAATTTTGTCACTTTTTACCAATTTTACATGACTAATTTTAATATGGTGAATTTGTGATTAATTAAGTTAATTTTTAATCAATAACATTAATTTTTAAGTTATAACATTAATTTTTAATTAAGTAAGAATAAATTTTTATTTAAATTTCGCATTTTCCTTGTGAGTTCTATATTTCAAATTAAAGTAATGAATAATATTTTACAGCTATTTTAGGCCAAAAACAAAGGGAAAAAAAAGAAAAGAGATATAACCAAGGTTAGAGTTTTAAGATTCCCGTCTACCTGCCATTTTGGTTTCGTGAACATAATGCTAATCCAATTGAATTTCTATTAATGTTCTGAAATCTTTACTATTTTATCTATTTGAATGCAAACAGGTGCATCCAAAAGAGAAAAAAGTAATGAAGATTTCTCTGGAATTATATTTTTCTTCCTATTTTCAAAAATAGTTTAACATCTATTCTAAGAATTTTTTTATGAGGTTTCCAGTCTTTAAAAAATATTTCAAAATATTTTCAAAAATCGGAGGGAAAATGTAATTCCACAGAAACCTCGATTATTTTTCGCTCTTTTGGATACAATGTTTTGCATTCAAATAGACATAATAGTAAAGATTTGAGGATGTTGGTAAAAATTCCATAGGATTAACATTACGTTCACGAAATCAAAATGGCCGACAAAAGAGACCCTTAATAAATGTATCTTCGATTATATTTACTTGAAAAGGTGATCACGTTTATCGAGTATTGGAATAATCAAAGGTAAAAAACTTTCGAAATTTAAGTTTTTACCAATGGCAGAAATTCCACAGCCCTTCGAATTTCAAAAATGAGAATCCGAGTCTTTAAATTATCCAATTTTTATTCTAAGCACTGGATTCTACAGGTTCAAAGGTGCAGCTGTTAATATTAAAGCTCCTATTCGTAATGGTAGGATAAGTTTCAAGATAATTTCCTACTAAAAAGTTAGTGTTTTTATTTCGTTTGGTTTAAGAATCCCGTATAAGAGCAATTTTCATTCCGTGAGCTTTATGTTAATCCTACGGAATTTCTACTTTTGTTCTCAAATCTAGACTATAGTATTTAGTTGAATGCGTAGTTTGTAGATATTCTATTCTTTAAAAATTTATTTTATAAAGTATTTTCAAAAATCAGAGAGAAAATATAATTGCACAAAAAACTTTCGTTATTGTTTGTTCTTTCCGACACACTTTATAGCATTCAAATAAATACAATAGAACAGATTTAAGGAGAAAAGTAGAAATTCCATTGGATTAACATTACGATCGTGATATCAAAATGGCTGAATAGACGGGAGCCTTCAGTAAGATTACATCAAAGTTATACAACGAGTCATTATGAAAGTAGATAATTACTCGAGTCATTTCCAATAATAGGTTGGAAAATGTCATATAAAATCATAAGTATCATATAAAAAATATCATATATATTATATCATCAGGAATATAAGATTCATAAATTAGAAAAAGATAAAAATTACAAATCAAAATAGCATTATTCAGAAGAAAAAAATATTCGTAGAGCGGAAAGGTAAATCGATAAGACATAAATGAAAGGGAAAAAAGGTTCAATCTTTCGATGATTTCGTAATGGAGATATCTAAATACTGATGATAATCTGAGATTAAGCCATCATGAAATAATTTAATTTTAAAATTTTAATAGATCTTCATTACGTAATTCATACTTATAATTAGATTTCGAAAGCTCAAAATTTAGAAAGATTGGTAACACTCTTAGATGCGAATATAAATCATAGAAGTGACTTTAATGGGAGATTCTTAACTGATTGTTATTAGGTACTGCATTAGTGTATTCGGCAGAATAACTTTAATGGATAAGATTCCTAGAAGCTTCCTTAAATACTAGTGAAATGGCTATACTTGAACTAAATAAACATCGTTCTAAAACTATATGAGGCTACCGGGAACTTATCCCGTAATTTTGAATAACAGTCCAGTACAAGGCTTGAATATGTACCTCTCCCTCCTAATTTTAAAGCTGCGTGTCAGGACTTACAGAAAAAGTTCAATTTAATGCGCAACGGTCCTCATTATTCTACAAGATCATTTCTAAGGGAATAAGGATTTGAATACGTGACTGGAATAATATTTCCAGTTAATAAGCTTGCGATCTCAACCCACTGGTTTACAGAGTACTAAACCATTATTGTGTGGAATAAATAAAAAAAAAAAAAAAGAGTTAAAAAATTTAAATTGGTTTTTCCAATTTCATTTTAACGCGTATAATCGTTTATTTTTATCGTTTAATTTTTCTACTGCTACGTTCTCGAAAAAGTGGAAGTATTCAAAAAGAATATTAATTAGCGTAACGTAAGCGTACTTCGGAGTCCCAGGCTCCGCAGAAGCAATTATTATCAAGAAATTAAAATACATTCATCAAATTCCTAATGAATTTTTATTTTCACAAGCAAAACATTCTTAAGTACAAAAGCGATGCCAACATTAACCACAAAAAGGATTAAAAGAGAGAGAGAGATTATGCCATAAAAACAATTTTTAAATAAAATATCAAAACAAGAGCAAATGGTTGACTATTAAAGTAGATAATACTCTGTTCGGATTTTAAAAACAAAAGCTGATGGTAGTATATTAAATTAAATGTATGTTAGCAATGTAAACATAACTTAAGCAAAATAAATGTAATTATTATAATCATAATGCATTATAGTGTCAATCTTTTGAACCTAACACCCTGTATCCTTAATTTTATACCCACACGTTTTTAATGGCGCCATTTTCTCAAAACAGCATGTTAGCTCGTGTTAATAACGTGTTAATCTCCAATGGACTTGGTATGGAAAAGAGAATGGTGGGTGTTGGGTTCTAGAAGAGACGGCTTTCGTCTCTTCACCATAATTCGACAATAAGAGATCGGCATCAATAGCTTGTATTGAAGATAGTAAATGTACACAAACAAGGATATAACGAAAATTAAGAATTAAAATGAATCAGTCATTGATAATAACTATTCCGTAAGCCCAGAAGGGCTACTACACAATTAGCGAACTACATGCAATTACTTTCATCAAAAGTTTTAGTTAATTCAGATGCTCTGAAAATTTTGATCGAAGCTGGAATGATAATATCATGTAAATTCGAAATGTAACTAAATCGCAATTCATGAAACATATTCAGTTATTTGACCTTTCATGAACATCTCATTGAAAGTTCAGTATGATTCAGATGTCCTGAAAATTTCAACCCGAACTCGAAACACGTATGAAGTATATTTTTAAAAGTTTTAATCTGGAGGACCTAGACTCTCCCCTGATATTAATAAATAGTATTGTTAATAATTTGATATTCTCTATAATGAAATTTTTTCCCCTAGTATGTAGCTATCAAAGTCTAACTTTGTAACGAAGACATCTAAATAAAGTTATCTTATTAACTTCGTGACAAACAAAAATCTTATTACATATACATTTTTACTTGCATTTTCTGTACATTTGAGTTTTTGCAATTTCCCAAAAATTAATACACTTTAACATCTTTGAAAATTGAACGTGTCAATAAAGATATTTTACAAATTTTTGACAAAATATATATAAAAAGTGTAAGCAAAGTGTGTGCTGGCACAAGCAATAAAAAGATTTGCGTTAAATTTGATTATATCTCATGGCTTTCAGATATCCTAACATTATCTGTTTTGCCTCTTACAATCAGCAAATTTGTCCACCATTTTCATAGACGGCAAGTCTAGCCTGTAATTTCATAGGGTATGGTGAAACAGTTACGCATTTAAATATTAAAAATAAAAAAAGAATTCAATTGATATAAAGAGATTGTTATCATGAGATACTATTCAAGAAAATCAGCAAAATGTAATATCTGCGCTGAAAAACATAATTTTAAATACATAACGTGAGGAAATTCAAAGTTTCCTTAAAAGAAAACAAAACATTAACATTATCATCCGCATGTTCGAATAAATTTTGAAGAATTACACAGAGATTCGAATTCAATCATCTGGCGCACGATTGCGTTTGACAAACCCATACATCATTCTCGCAATAACATACAAAACTGTTTCCCGGAAGAATATTTCATTCAGAGGGGGGGGGGCGCTCAGAAACCTGTCATTCATTTCTGTTTCAGCAATATTAGAAGCTTACAAAAAATATTTTCTTGCCCTAACCCTTACTGCTGAGCTGAAAATCACTCTAAACCGCCAATGGATTATCTTCTTTTCGGACGACAGCTTATCATCAATTACTGTAATTCTTTCTGCAGGAAGAATTACGAAAAAGAGTTCGAATGTTTATTGGGACAAAAAAAATGGACAGCGAACACATCTATTGAAGATCAGATGGCATATATTCCAAAGAGAACTATTTCCTGAAGAAGAAAAAAAGGTTTCTATTCATAAGGATTTTCTATGACATACAGAAGGATAATATTTTGCCGTAAGTGACTAAATCGTATAAAAAAAACTAAGAATAATTGATCCTATAAGGATTTAGAGATTTCAGGTCTAAGAGTTAGCAATTTCTTGCTCTCAATGTGGAAGAAACTTTCCAGGGTCGTTTTTTTATCACTGCCAGAGAATATTTTATAATCTAATGTATTGAAACTTTTAATCTTATTCTTCTAACAATCACTGTTCTTAATAATTTACTAACATAAGCGAGTAAGTTATTTATTCGTATTAAAAACAATAGAACCTTATATTTTACTTCATGGTTTTTATTTCAAGTGATTTACCATACAATCGCCTGACAACATTTGATTCATAATGTTTACCTGTTTGACACTCAAATCCTACAAAATAATAAAAATTATAACAATGAGTTTCGAGTACATTATTTAACGGATTAAAATATGTGGAATTCAAATTTATTTAGAAGAAAGATAATGACCTAATAATAATGTATGGGTGCTTGCAAGTAGTAAAATCTTCAAAACCCAAAAATTAAAAATAATGACTCATTATTTGTAAATTATATATACACTCAGGAACATTGAAAATTGATCGACGAGAAGGAAGCGAGCTACATTTGCGAAACTTTGCAAAGTAATTGAATGATGACCGATATGAAAACGATCCAAGTTTGGTGCCAATGCGCATGATCACACAACCTGCAGAAGCTCTGCGATTAGGAAGTGGGTCTTTATTTTACACGACACAAAGTGGAAGATTCATAAACGTAAGAATCCCATTCCGACTCCTGGCTCTAGGGGGACTTTAGTAAGCGAAGAATACCAAGTGGGCGTGTAAGAAGACTTTTGTTCCAATTATGCGAGTTTGAGAGGGTTCCAATCATCGGCAGGACGCCCCTTCTTGCTTGCCAGGTCGATCGTTCAGAGAATGTCGTCAGAACATGTTGCTAGCAGTGGACATGAGATGGTACCCGTGCGCGCATAACTGGGTCTGGAGCGACCAGGAAAATGAAGAGGCGAGATGATCGAAAATTCGGGCAGTAAGCGCCCGTAGTGACTCCTTCCATGATACAATAAGATGCAAGGCTACCAGTCATTCCCCAAACCATTTCTAGACGCTTTACGGAAGCGAATCTGCAATCCCAGTATCCTTTCCAAATTATGCCTTTAAAGAGTCTCAGGGATGTTAAACTTCAAATTTTACGATTTTTTTGGGGGAAAAAATGTATGTTATTTGTTGTTTTATATTGAACATTTTGATACCAACCATTTGACAATACTCAAAAAACTTCAAAAGTTATTCAAACAATTGTACAGTATGTTTTCGTAAAATCATGTAAATGGGCATGCCCCACCCACGTATTTTCGAATTCGACGAGTGTTTCAGTTTATTTCACCTAACAAGCCACATTAATTTTTTTTTTTTTTTTGTTATTAGGCTGAATTATTAGGAAACTTGGTAAGATGAACAACCAAAATAAAAGTTCATATTTGTGAAACTCAAACTTTTGCTCAAAGTCGATTGGTACTGGTTTAGAGACGGTCTCAAATCTAGCAATTAACACTTTTAATGATGAACGTTAAATACGCATTATTATATTAAAAAAATATGGCATAAAAATATTTTGCAATAACTGGTTGAAGATGACACATTTCGAATCCAAAAAGTTCTTTAAGAAGAGAATGGGAAATTATTTTTGTGTCTCTCAGAGCAAAAGAAATGATAAAAAAATAAAGAGTTGTCGGAGCAAACAGAAGAGAAGTTATATCATCCCAGAGCATTTTAATACGCAAGTTTATAAATTCAATTTTATAATTGAATATTGTACTTTAAATGCATTTTTCTAAGGTTGAGATTTTTTTTCACTTAAGTGCAGAAAATTTCTTATACACTTAAAGTTTTATAAGTATAATAAATATAATATACTATTCACACTGTAGTGAAATTTAGTGTCATATATACATATATATCATTTTAAAAAGAAAAAAAGTATTCAATCTTTTTGAAAATTTAAAAAGTGTAAAATATTGTACTTCTTAAAATTATTTATAAAATGCTATTAACATTTTAAGAAGTTCACATTAAGGAAGGTATACTGGAATTTATACATCAACTTACTGCAAGTAGTTACACCAATTTGTGAACAAAATATCTTGCTCGCAGTGAAACCTACTCAAATTTCCTAAAAGAAAATTTTATTGCACTCATGGGGTAGTAATAAAACAAATTAAGAATGTATTTTAATTACTTTACTTGTTTTAAAAAATTTATTTCTTTATAAAGCAAATTGAAAAATATCAAAGTAATTAATTTTAATTTCAATGAATTACAGACGGTTGAAAATTGCGTACGCGTTTTCAGCAGTCGATATAAATCTAACACACCTGAGACGCTTTCCGAAACATCGACGACTCCGTCTACAATTGGGCCTTGCCAAAGTGACATAGAATGCCTCACATAGAAAAATGTGATGTTTAGTGATGAACGCGATTCATTTTGGGGACAGATGATAACCGCGTACGGGTGTTGAGGCATCCTGGTAAACTGTACAAATTCAAGCACTCTATCACGCAACACACTGCCCGCACTGCAGGTGCTCATTCTGGGGGATTATAGCTCATGATAGCCAGTTTACTTTAACAGTGGTTCGTTGAACCTTAACGGGTCAGCGTCATGTAGATGACATTCTTCGACCCCACGGAGACCTTTCCTAAATGTACTTTTAGGGCCAATTTTTCAACAAGGTAATGTTCGTTTGTATACAGCTCGAGTAGCTCAAGACTTTCTACGTCATATTCACGCTCTTCTATGGCCGGCCTTCTCCCGGAATTGTTCCCGTAGAGCATGTGTGGTACTAGCTGAAACGCCAGTTGCCTCCGAATCCCTCTGTACATGATTTGAAGGGGGCTGCTCAAGATTTGTGGCCCCATATGCCTCAGATCAACATCCGACGTCTAATCAACTCAGTGCTGGACCATGTTGTGGCATGTATCACAGCACGATACGGTCCTTCACACTATTGAAGTTACACTGTATTTGTATGTCTTGATTTTGGGATCAAGTGAATATCTCATTTATATCATTATAAACGTGTATGTATGTATATATATATATATATATATATTATAATGGTGTCAAAAACACAAGAAATTTGCAATAATATGGATGAGTTTAAGAAAACATGTTTGGAGGCTAATTTTCTTGTTATTTTTATTGAAAGAAATTTAAAATATAATAATTGTATTTTTTAGTTTCTTTCTCTGTTAAATATAAGTTTTTCATTTGTCATTATTTTATAACTCTTTTTGATATTTAAAAAAAAAAATATTTTATTTAGCTTTAATTCTTTTCTTTTATTGTTTGTTCTAAGGCTTTTAAAATTTAATTTTTTGCAATAGTATTATTTTTATCTGATGGATGAAAATACTTCATTTCGAATTTAAGGGAGGTAAAATATTTACAAGTTACTGTTAAAAAAATTATGTATCATAGTAATTGTGTCTTTGTAAGTTTTGAATCTTTTTTTTTTATTCTGATTGTTTTAATTTAGGATTTTCTTTTATTCTGTGCTTTATTTCATGTATGGGTTTTCCTTTTTTAATATATATATATATATATATATATATTTGATTTTTGGTGTATTGATCTTGTGTTTTTTGAAGTAATTTAAAATGATTCCATATTTTCTAAAATACGCTGCAGCCCTAAAATACGCTAAAAAATCATAAGAACACATAAAAGTGTAACTATACAATAGGTTGCCAAATTAATGTGTACAGTTAGGTATTTCTATAATCTGACCTTTTAAGTCCATTTGAAGTAATGTTATGAGTTTCCAATATAGCGAGACTATTTTGTTTTGCAAATTAAATTTATTTTATATAAATATTTATCTATTTTTAACATTTTGTATCAAATTACTTGAAATAGTAATGTATTTTACTCCCAGATTTAAATTGGAAATATTATAATATTTACAGATGTAGACATTTGACATCTTTTTGTAAATACTTTTTCACCTCCAAACATACAAGATCCACATATTCGACAAACGTTTTAACTTTCCTTTGATCGGTATATTTATAAGCATATCAAAAAGGGCTAAATAATTGTGTTATTTGGCCTGGAATAACTACCATGTTTGCATTACACTCATTCATCTATTTCTTCGAATGTATTTTCCTATAAATGGGAACTGAATATGTTGCAAACTGGAAAACATTCTGGGTCCTCTAAGGTACCAGGAAACTTTTGCTAAGCATTTCTTACTCATAATTTTACATGGTTATCGTCGATCCATCCCTTTTCGTGATAAGAAATAAGGTGAAAATGCAGTTTAGCGTAACCACTTGGCGAGATTTGAAAAATCGCCAAATTTGGCGATTTTTATGGTGTAGCCTGAAGTCCGCGAAGCTTAAAAGTAGGAATTTTTTGACTCACCTAATTTTCAGGGTCGTCTCGACTTTCCGGCGGGTACATAGTAATAACGGTTTTCAAAAACTCCTTGTAGGTTTCATCCTGAATAGAATGATTGTGTCTCCGTCTCCACATGTATTAATCCATGTAAGAATGAAATTCTCCCTCGACAAAGAAACTGGGATTGGGAGAATAAACGTGGAGTACATGATTGACGGTAAGGTAAAAAACGCAGAAACACAAAATCAACCAAGCAGGAGAATTTGAATAAAAAAAAACGTTTAAGAACTTAAAACGCAAAAGCACGAAAACACAGCAAAATTAATAAACGACTGAACTGCACAACTGGTACACCGTAATAACGGACAAAGAAAATTCTAGAAACTGTGAGAAGTCGGCACTAAACAATGGAAAAGGCCAAACGATTAACCCATGATTGGTTAAGTTTAAAAAAAAAGAAAAATAGTTTCGCTTTAGAAACGGAGACTAAAAAAGGAACCGTATGTGATTGGCTAAAAGAAAAAACATCCGAAATAGCTGCCTGACTGTGAGATTGCGCAGGTGTAATGAATCCTGTAAAAAAGTAATCCAGACTGAAGGGGGGAAAAAAGATGGAAGACTCTAATTCCAATTAATGTGGTAAATTCGAAAAGGTAGCCCTGGCGAAAACATAAATAGTGAAAAAAACATGATCCGAGGATTGTATAACGAAAAAAAAAACAGCTGGTGATCCGGCATCTGTATTCGCGTGGCAAATTCGAAAAGGTAGCCCCGACAAATGCAACAAAAGTGAAAAAAAAATGATCAGAGAAAGGTATAAATATATAAAATAAAAGCTCCTTACTGAAAATCAAAAATCATGTATCGTATGCCTTATTCGAAAGGGTTGCCACGGCTAAAGTCACCGCAGAAGAGAGAAAGCATGGTAGCCACAGTTGGCAAAATATCGCCAATCAATTCCTGTCGCAAACGGCTGGTTACGCTAAACTGCATTTCAACCAGAAATAAAAACACAATTTGGAAAATTACATTTCGACATCGTCTTTCTTTTAAAAATAATCACGTATTTTTAATTTTGTAATGTTAAGGGTTAAGTGAGTTTTTCATTAGGGTTAAGTGAGAGTTTTCATGACTTGCTGTTTTTATGTGAAGCGTTTTTTGTTACTTTCGGATGAATTGTTTTATTTTGTATCATATCCAACATTACTGAAGTTTCATCCATATTTCCAATATAAGGCAGCAATTTTTTTTTTTCTAAAGCTTTTGTGGGTCAATTACACACTTCAGAAAACTTGTTAGTTTTTTTTCCGAAATCTTTCAAAAGCCTTTGCGAAAATATTTTTTCTCAAAGAACTAAATTAATCTATTATTCAAAGTAGCCCTTTAAAGTTTTTACTTTCATTTATATTCTTTTTCCCCACTTAAGGAAAAATAAACCTATGCTGTTTTTTCTTAAAGTTAATCCATTCTGGCGATTTTCTAGGACCTAGTTCACAAAACTTTCTTCGAGGCCATTTCGTTACTTCTTTACGTAAAACGCATTTATACTTTGACATAGAAGTTATTGCAATTTTATTTTCTTTCACTCCCGTACGAAGCTTTTACAAACACCAAATGTCCTTGCTGGAACACGATTTCTTTTTCTTTTGCAAACTTAAGGACTTTACATTTCAAACTATCACTATGTTCGTTTCGTTTGGTAGGATCCATTTTTACTACTGCAAGGAACACTTGATCAATTGTATTTCAACTGAAGTAATACGATTTACTGAAGCCTTCGATGTTCACTTCAAAATTACAACTTCAGAAGACTAGAGAAAGAGGAAACTTCTGACACATCTGATTCCGCGAATTCATTCGGGTCGGAAGTACTTGTTCTTAACGCAAACTGTGCCGTCTTTTTCAATAAAATCTAGAATAATATTCTCGTACACACCTGCATTGAATATAACCTTGTTAGCAGAATCATTTACTCCCTCAAGGCATTCCATCCCCCCCCATACACATTTTGTTTTCCTTCTCGTTTATCAATTCAGTTTTCAGTTGTTTTTAGACCATGGGGAAATCTTTCGATTCAATGACTTCAAAAGACGCACTTGTATATTGCAGGTTTTTTGTAAAAGAAAGAGTGCGTGTTATATGGCTAATATACCAAAATATTTTAAAAAGTAGTTTTAAATTATAGTGCACGTTATACACAGATGCGCTTTATATGCATTTCAAAGGCTTCTAATCAGTTATTAACAAAATAGAGGTAAATTTAGAAAACAGAGTGGCGCTTTCTCCAAAACGGAAAGAGAATCGTGACAGAAATAGGATAGCATCGCCACATTCTGGTTGAATAATTAGGAATATTTGTTTAGAAAGTAGAATAAAAAAATGCTAAAAAACAGGTCCATGATCTGAAGAGAGTCGTCCGAAGACGACTAGTAGAAGAAAAATTGTCAGTGCATTGTCCTTCTAAAAATAAAAATTTACGGAAGCAATGAAGATAAAACTTTTTGCACAGTCTCAAGAATACCACCATATGACGGTTGAGTATTAGAATAAAGTAAGTTATTAAATTCTCTAATATTTATTTTTCAAGCACTAACAAGTTTAATTTGCAAATTTTAGGTGTGTTTCTCTGACGAATCAGCATTTCAAACCTTGGCAAATTAAAGTGTTTTCGTTAGGCGGCGCCCAGGGGAAAAATTTCATCCTGACTGAATTGTCAAATTAGAAAGGCATCTCGTTGAAACTATGGTGTGGTCCATAAACAGATACAAGGCTTTTGGACGCCTTCATATTGTGAAAGGAACTATGGCGCAAGACTAATACAGAGAAGTATTGCGAAACTGGCTGATGACTCAACTACAAAAATAGTTTCCAAATGGTGAAGATTTTGTTTTTATACATGATTCTGCGCCTTGTCATAAAGCAAGTATAACAACCATCTTAGTATCTTGGTTTTATCCTAGCATGGTAATTCTCCGGATATGAATCCGACTGAAAATGTAAAGAAAATCACAAAGCTGGAAATTTCCAAAGGAGTAGTAACAATTAAACGACAATTAATAGAAAACTTAATAAATATATTTCTACTAATATATTAATTAGTGAATTTTGAGGGATTTCCTCATTAATTTGGTAACCATCTGTATATTAAAGAGGAAATTTTAAGAAATAATTGTTGAAAGGAGTACAAAAATTGATGAAACTATTACAAATGATGTGAACCGGTGTTAATTATTATTGCAGGAATAATTCTGTAATTATTATGGTGGTATAATTCTGTATTCATAGCATAATATTTTTTTTCTTGTATGTCAGTAGTTACGTCATTCAAGTGAGATATCATTTTCTATTATTCAAAACAAAGAGAGAGTAAGCACATATAATAATATGTACCTCTAACACAAAAAATAGTATATGAAATAGTTTTAAAAGAATTGGAATGTTTTCAATGGGAAGATATATGGTAGAAATACATCCAAAAAGGGTAAGATTCTTTATTAATTTTTAAAACTTCTTGTGTAGAATCTGAAAAAACTTTCTCTGAGGAGACATTTTGTACATTATTCTATTGCGTTTATTTTATTAAAATATATTAGCAAACATATTACATTTACATACATATATATTTTATAATTATTTTTATTAAGAAAAATATTCACGCATAGATGTTTTTTATAATTTGTTATAAAAATGTTGAATTTTATTTGTAATATTTATGCTCTTAATACAATTTATTTTGAAATATATTTGTCGTATTATAGAATTACCTGTAACTTGCCAATATACAATTTTTTTTCTGGAATATTTCATCGAAATGCCGGTAACAGAAAAATCGGTAAATTTGTAATCTCTAGAAATGATATCGATGAAAAGGGAGAATTAAAATAAAATGCGATAGCGATAGTAAGGCGACAGGACGGAGAGAAACAAAATCATCCCTCTCGCTAAATGAAAAATACTTATGTGTGAAATAAATGTGTGACGCCCGCCCGACCCGGGCGTCCTCTTGTGCCATCCCTAGATTCAATTATTACACACTACGACACAAATAATTACAAAACCACCAAAACAACTTTCACAATTTATTAGTATATATTTACTATGACACAAATAGTTACGCTCTCCAGGGTAAGCTTTCTAATATCTTAGTTCAACCCACCAATAGTAATCTAACAGACTCTTACCAATAGTCCTTCCTCGACTGCAACTCAGATTCTGGAACAACTGTTGAAAACACTAGATCAAATCTTTCTACGACAATCCTTACTCGAACCCTCTACTATGGATTTTAATTCCTCCTTTCTTTTACCTAACACTTCAGCTTCACCTCCGACGTCGCTCTCCGATCCTCCTTCAGATACTCTTTCCGATCCCCTTTCAGATACTCTACTCCTTCCGACGGAGTTTATATAATTCTCAACTCGACCGTTTCACTTCATTCCTAACTGCTTTACATACTTTTACGTATCATGTTTCATTTTTGGTTGGGCAAAGGTTGTTTAGTGAAAGCAATCAATCTCAATTGAAAGTCCCCAAGGTTAGTGAAAGGAAACCGCGAATAGCCCAATGTCACAAATATATCCTATGGGAAAATGAGGGCACGTGAATAAACAGTAGCTCATACATCAGCAAAGGATAGTACACAGAGTATAATCTATTATCTACTTGTTCACCCCTTCTGTCTAGTCACAAGTCATGAACATATTGATGGATATTCTGTTTAATATCGCACAAAGGTAATGGCTTCAGTAAGACATCAAAAGCTGATTTTATAGCATTATTAGTTAAAGGCTATATTATTATTATACCTGCTAATACATTTTGACAATGAATTCGTCACATATGCAAATGGTATATCTACTTGGTCTCTGAGCAGTCAAAGTAAAGATGAATCAAACACTTTGCGAAGAAATTTATTAATTTTTAATCTAATAAAACTGAAATACTTGTAACAAAAAAAATCAAAGCAAATATCTTATTATTTCAAAAAAAAGCAACTAAACAGACTGACTTATAAATGTACGTAAAATTCTTTGCATCACATTGGTGTTATGTTGAAAGAATAGGACACGAAATTGGAACACTATTACCGATAAAAAAAAAATAGAGGGGGGCTCGAAAATTCATCTCATATTATGATATTTTTTTATATTTTACAGAACAGAGCATTTTATAACACTACTCGTTTCCATCTGAATCAATTGCTTTTTTCTGCTGTAAATTGTGTTTTACGTTTTGTCTCTTATACTGTAAAACAAAATCAGTTTTAAAATTTGCGTGTTCAAGTGAAAAATGAAGTATTTTTGGAATGTTTGAAAATCTTATAAAATATTTCATCAAAAATAGATGTATTCATTGTGATGTTACTAACTTATATGAAAATTAAAACTATTTTTTGTTTGGAAGATGTTCCAAGTTTGAATCGGATTCTTTCACATTAGGTGAAGACAGCCATAAATACGGCAAAAATTAAACTTTTATTGTGACGATTTCCTACATCGTTTTTTGACGTCATTTTGACTGCGGAGCTGTAAGGAGAATTGAAGAAAAGGAACAGACGATCTTTTCTCCACTCACTTAAGTTTTAAATTTGTAAATTTTAAGTTTGAGATAAATGAGTGGTTCTTTGCCTCTCAAAAAGGACAAGAGTAAATGTTACGAAAAAATCGTTTTCTTAAATGATTATGGAAGAGATTTGCTCCTGTGCGATTGGCAACAAATACATTATTATTATTATGTGTTGTTCTATAAATTTTAGAATCGGTCTACTATTGTAATGATTGGAGATGTTTCTGTTTACATTAAAATAAGTATTATTTAAAAGCTCCAACATTTGAAATTTCTTTTATGTTTTCGGTGTGGCTAATTAATTGAATGTAACTAATTAATTTAATAGCTAAAGTGAAATGTTAATAACCGCTCTCCGGAACGACAGAAAAGTTGTTTGTATTCTGTACACCTTCTGAAAGGAAATTATAGGGAATTGACGGTTTTATCAACACACTCCTTCCCCATATTATTTCCTCAATGTTTTGAGAAATACGTCCTTTACTTTAAATCGAATTTCATTTAATAAACTGAAGTAATATTCTCAATTGAAGCTTTTTCTTTCTTTTCCATTTATTAATTCTCTCTTTCTCATTCCACCGAAAAAAAGTCTCTTAATCATCAGAGTTCGTAGCTTTTTATTCCTCAACTTTGTCTTCTGACTTTCTTTTTTGCTTCCAGTTTTATTTGGGACTAGTATAAAAGTGAAACTACAGTCTGAATATGCTAGATGTACTTCTGCAGAAAAAATCTCAGCATTCTTCCTGAAGTCGCAAAAAAAATGGAACACTGCCAATGAATTTTGAATTTGATATAATTCGCAATGGCTCAAATAAAATTAAATTGTGACATTAACAGATAAACTTAATTAGTACAGCATATTAACTTCTGTTGTTAACAAATTAATTAGCATTGCATATTAACTACAAGAAAAAAAAATCTTCTCACAAAGAGATTCAACATTTGGAAGAATCAGGTAGTGGTGATATTGTGTGTGTGTTATTATTGTGTGTGTGTGTGTGTGTGTGTGTGTGTGTGTGTGTGTGTGTGTGTGCGTGCGTGCGTGCGTGCGTGCGTGCGTGCGTGCGTGTAATATTCCGGGCTCTAAGACGATAAGCACTTGAGTTTAAGAAGTAGAATTTATTGGTGAATTTACTGTAAGTATTATGCAGATGATGTGATACAGTTAATTAGTATAGACATAAGTAATATTTACCACACAAATGTGCGAAATTTGACAGTTTCGGACAGTTCGTTATAAGTGTTCCGTGCATTTATGAGGTAAAAGTTCAGAAAATGGTAGTTACACTACTGAAAGTGAGACTTGTTACAAGCGTGTATCCATTCAAGCTCTGTAATAGCGTCTTCCCGCGCAAAACGTTTCATCCCACACAGCGGAATGTAACTCTGCCAGGAGCAGCATTCTCTGGTGGGGAAGCAGATCCCATTCTATGGCCGTCTTCTGAACGATGAGTCACGTTCCGGATCTATGTTTATAAAATTCTGAATTGCTTAATGAGTTACTTCCAGGTAAATGTATCACTGCAAATATGCAGAGGTGTAATTATAGCTCATTTTTTTATTTTTGTTCAGTCGGAGGAGAAAGAATCCTGTTATATTGAAATTTGTTTACTGAAGTGGAAGTCTTGAAATTACATTCGGAATGATTTGGAAGCAAATCGTTGGCAGAAATGTTGCTCTAGATAGCGAGGAGAGGCCGAAAAGAGAAAATGGGTTCCAAAACAGAGCTTTTATATTGACATCTTATGATTCATGAGCAAGATATTCTAGAATAAATTTAAAATTATAATAAGATTCTCTAGAAGATTGGTTGGGTTTTAAATTTAATTTAAGTTTAAAAAAGAAAGTACGTTAAAATAAGAAAGTAGTTAAAAAGGTGATTACCTGGGTTCATCAGTAATCACCTTTTCATGCTTGATTCTTAACATTTTCCCCATTTTCAACAACGCATTGTAATTAAATCGATCGTTGATTCTTGCTAAAGGAACAAAACATGTACTCACATGACCTAATTCGAGGGTGGAATACCCACGAAACAGACACTTCTAATTAATATCCATAAAACCAGCAAGAAATTCATTAGATTCCCAATAGATGTGTTAAATATGTGGTTGCATGAGTATAAAATGGGTATTATTGTAAGATGTTTATGTGTACTACTTATCTGTAGCTTCACATCAAAGTGAGCTAACAAATCAGAACAGAAAAAAAAATTCATTTCTGGATTAATTAGTCGACATCTGTATTGCACCTTTGAGCAGTGACTCAATGAAAGGATAGCCACTGAAAGCGTAACACACACTCAATTAATGATAGGATGTGATTGTTTATATACTTCATATTGAGAAGAAACATGCGGGTAATTGGCAATGGATTTCGTGGTTTTGAACCATAGTCAAGTGATGAGGACGACACATGAGTTGGCACATCCCTCTCCAAACTTCCGCATGGCACGTCTTCAGTTTCATTAGTGTGTTAACTTCCCTACTTAAAGCCCGCCTCTAGAGGGTGTTTACTTGTAAAGGGAAGAGTGTCTGATGTCCCACGATCCCCTCAGACGTGACCTGACCAAATCTCCGAGAGAAGCTGTTGTAAACGAGCGGTAGTGAGGAGTGTAAATAAATTGTTGTTGTTATGCAACCTGATGTGTTTTTGTCTTAGGACAACTGTGAACTGTAATCTAATGATTATTAGCCAAGTTAACAAAAAGTATAAGTATAGGAAATGTATGTGTAAGGATGACACACAGTAAAAAATATTAAGTTTTAAAAAGTGTTCTCACGAAACCAACCCTAACTCCATGACAATGACTACTAAGTTACCGCTGCCACTCTTCCAATTAGTAAGAAAAATGCTCGTTAATAATGGATAATAGGAAGAATAACACAGAATGTTGTTTTTGAAGAATTTACAGAAATTTATACGCGCCCTTTGTAATCCCTATAGAAAATAATATTTCAATGGAGGGTTAGAAGATACTCACACACCATTTTATACTTTGACTCTTAGTTAATACAAAAAGCATCGCTGGACAAGCCGCAGCATTATTAGAGTTTAAAATCTCATTTGTAGAATGTAACACACTTAGGATAACACCAAATCCTTGATGACTGTTAGGAAAGAGCATGATAAAATTAATCGTAATTTTTCAACTGTATCGGACAGAGGGAAAGATTCATGAGAGAATCAAAATCTATGAAGCCATGAATACCATATGTCAAATACGTATCGACTAGTATAGGACCCGTAAAGGTGTGGAATCTGTTTAGACTTAAATTACTGGCATCTTGGTACGTCTACTGATATTTGTGACAGATCAACGAGCTCTGCTACCTGTGCATCATTCTGAAGATTTACGAAATAAACGTCATTTGTCGTGATCCTCTGTGTTGGGCTGATTTTCCTCCCACACACCTAGGACATTTCCGTAACAATACTGTGGTACCCTGAGCATACTGCAACTCGTTCGCGTACTATTCAGAAGGCTACTGGGAACAAAGCTACATGTAACAATACCTGCTTTTAATACGGACCAATCTCGCTGAAACGATATCTAGAATATTTCTTGAAACAAGCGTTCAATATTCTCGAGTATTATTCAAGATTTTTAGCACGTTTTTGTGAATGTTGCCAGAGAAGGTGGTCCTCAACACTCCCAAAATTAGCCTGAGCTATCGATTGTTTCCTTGTTCAGTCCATGATCCAAGACATGCCCTCTATAATCACTCTAAGATTTCATTCAAAAATGCTCCAGAAAATTAGCATCAAGTTCCTTTAAGCACTAGAATGGATTAAACTCGATTTTGTGCATGGAATCGAGTTCGCAGCTTTCCGTACTGAGTCATGGTCTAGAATTCTAATGCCACTTAAGACCTGTCGTGTACCGGAGATCTTTCACTATAAATCTATCAAGTTCCAAATTCTCATTTTGGAAGGGAATGGAAGTTAAGAAAGAGGGATGATAACCAGGTGTCATCCTCGGCTTAACGTTACGAAAATCTTTGTTAACAATAGCCCTCCTGTTACTACTAAGTAAGTCATTAATAAGCAAATAAGCAAAACTTATATTAATTTCTTTGTTTTCTTCGCTAAAAAACACGATTTGTTAGTGAACTGATTGACTGGACTCAATGAGAAGCAACACGAGGCTTCATAGCGACAGACCTCGCAATTTTGAATAACGATCAAGTGACAAGGACGACTCCTGAATTAGCCCCTCCTTCTCTAAGCTTCCATTCCACCCCAACGCGAGGACTTGGGGTTTCGATAGATTTAACATGCGTCAGTCCGGCTACACGGCTGGTCTTTAGTGGTATTAGGGCTCGAGCCCAAGACTCAACAGAAGCAACAACGGCAGCAAGTTCGCGACCATGCCCACTGGGCCACCACGGACACTGTTAGAATGAAAAAAGTGTCAAAGAGTATATTTCATTTAACATTACGGATGTCGATTGTTCACTTATTAAATTAATAGAAATCAGTAATTTATTTCTAATGTTTAATTCAGAAATCGTATTTATATTCTATTTTAAAAAGTCCCTCTCTCTCTTTATTCTTTATATATATATATATATAGGGAGCCCCCACTAAAATCCATTGCCCCCTTCATAACTTCGCTATTTTCGCTATAACGTTGCTATTTTCATTAAAAATGTTGTGTAGGTATAGTGACGTAATCATGCGCTACTGAATGAATCCACCTACGTCGCCACCTGGGAGAAAACTGTTAAGTTAGCATTCCTATCTCGAAAACGGAACGAGATAGGGAAAAAAGTAATTCACAAAGTTATAGAGCATCATCCATTTAGTTTGAAAAGACACCTTGTGAACATTAATGCAAAAAATAGATCGGATATAACGCGTATTTTTTTTTCGAGATTTCCTACACCGGAACGGAAGGAGAAACGATTATCTTTCGTGCAAAATACGATACTGAAATGTAGCGCAGTGGGATGGCTTGTGTTCCCTAGTCAATTAGTTTTGGTTTTTAGTTTTTATTAAGGTCACACTAGAAGCAACACGAGGGCTATTGGCGACGGACCTCGTAATTTTGAACCACGGTCAAGTTACGAGGACGACACCTGAACTGGCACCCCCTCTCCTAACATCCACACCACGCCAACGGGAGGACTTTGGGCCCCGAACAGATTTAACGTGCATCATCCCCGGCTACACGGTGGGTCTTTGGCTGCCAAGGATCGATCCCGCGACTGAACGAAAACCACCGGTCGCTAGTCCACGACCTTGACCACTAGGCTACCACGCCCTTGTTCTCCAGTCAAAGGGGCCTCGGTTCAAAATCCGAGGGATGCATCCTTGTACTGATTGTCTTTAAAAACAGAGTAGACAATGCGTAGATCGTGTAACATAGTGTCGCATCAACTCAACACAATTTGCGCTTGGTGTTTGAAATATTTTCAGTACGTAAATAAATCAGAAACATCAAGCCTGTTCACTTGAGACAACTGTAACAGAGACATCTTCCCTGGGTAATAATATGTAGATGCTTCTTGGTCATGAAGCGATTTTCCAAAGCTGAGTATTGTGAGATGGTTTTACTGTAAAGTGAATGGGGACGCATGGCACGATCAGCAGCAAAGTTGTACAAACAACGTTTATCTGCAAGCTGACTTTTTTTCCCATCAAACCATCCTAACTGTTATAAAACGCTTAAGGGAGACAGGCTGTGTGGCACGTCGAGCTCTATCTGGCAGGCCAGCTAAAGTAGGACGACCAGTTCAATCGGATGAAGCATTGGCATACACCCTCGAATATCCTAAATGCAGCACAAAAGAGATTAGTCAACACTGTGACCTCTTCAAAAGTCAGGTTAGTCAAAACCTAAGCAAATTAAGCCGCCCTCATCTATACTAATCAGAGCCCCAACATGTTTAACTGGACGGGGATGCCGAGTGACGCTAACATGTTACAACTCTGTCATGATTGAAATACAGGTACAGTCACCATTCTTGGCTGTATGATGTGGACGGATGAGACATACTTTTCACGGAATAGCATTTACAACAGGCAAAGCACTAATTACTGGCCGCTGGAAAATCCTAGATGTTTTACCGATATTCGACATCAAGTTCGGTTTGCTCATAACAGTAGGGGTTGTTACGTTGATAACTGAAAATCCCCGTCAGAGACTTTTGCATTGAACTCTCATTTTTGTTTCCCAACTTCCCATTCAAAGTCATAATAATAAGTTTACTACTCCAAAGCAATAAATGAGCCAAATCTGGGGTCATCGTCTTTGGTCAACTATATTCATGAACACCTGACTCTGCTACATAGATGTGGCAGGGTTGATTCCTCTTTGTGAGGTATTGTGACCCATGACATTGATATATAGGGGAATTTAGGGCCTAGCCATTTGACGTCCGACATCTGCATGCACGTGGGTTAAACTTGATATTGGTCGATACCAGCAAATGGCGTTGGGGGACAAAAAAGGATTCTGTCTGTGATTGAAATGTCCAATCAAAAATGAAAATAAATCAAAGGGGGGCGTGTGTCAGCCTTACCCTATGATTTAAGAGGGACAGAGTAAAAAAAGAGGAGAGGAGACCCTCACGGAGAGCGAAAGAGGCGATCCGCAAGAAGGAAACGAGAAAGAATACGATTTAGGAATTTCCAGCTCTTGCAATTTTGGGACTAAAATCGATGTGCATATTGATAGTAAGCTATTTGTGGGGGTTTTAAGCTATTATTGTTTGTGATTTTGTGCGAATAGAAACAAGGCGAATATAATTCATACAATTCTAAAATAAAGAAGTACTTTTACTTAAGCTGTGTGATCCCTTCACGCAACTGATTCATTCCACACATTCTGGGGTCACGACGTTACAGTGTGCAATTTACAATAACGAGCTGATCGGCCTAATATTTTACGATGCCAAGTTTACGGACATCGGGCACGCCCTAAAGATAGGAAGTGTCACCGGCCACAGCACATCATCCGCGTATCGTTGGATTGCCATAGTGCTCTGAATACTAGAGGTGACCTGAAATCGTACGCAATTGCGCCCCAAATCATGTTGCCTCGTAGTCCCGCGATGGAATGTTCCATGATTGCTGCCGGATTTGACCTGTCTCCATGTCGACGTCACACATAAGTGGCGATTGGAGAAACAGAAGCATGCCTCATCTCAGAACACGACCTTGTGCTATTTCGTCGTCCACATAGCTGGAACTCGGTCCCATTGCAGACGTTGGCATCTATGCTGTGGGATCAATTGGCAGTCTTTTTAATGGACGCCATGAGTGCAGGACACTAACAGCCAATCCACGGGAATTGGTTCTAGTCAATATGGGAACATGCTGCATAAAGGAGGTAGAAGTAGCTTCCGGTTCCGCTACCTTTTGTCGGAGGATGCGTCGAACCACGTGTACTGACGTCCCTCTAGCTGCACCGGCACCCCTCAAACTCGCTACATTTCCTTGCTCCAAACATTTTCGCCACTACCGATGCACTGTGGACGCATCCGGGTGTGTGTCAGCTGAGATTTGCCTTTCGGACCAACCTGCCCATCTCAGTCCGATCACCATCCCCCTTGTAAAATCGTCTGCCTGCTGGACCTGCCACCGTTGACGACAGCCTGGGGTTTTCTGCTATTACACACAACCTATGAGACAAGAACAAATTTTCTACGACGATTTCCCTAGCAGAAATAACGGCACGAATATTGAACATTCTGCAGGCTCCTTCCCTTATATCTTCTTCAACATGCGCTGGAGAACTACGGATTTCACATTATTTGCATAACTTGGTGACATACGTCTACCTTGAAATTTGTATAATTTTCTGGCCACTCCTTCTTGGTGTTGCATTTTCA
>BMAW01072812.1:506399-553091 GCA_019974015.1 Nephila pilipes
TGTGTGTGTGTGTGTGTGTGTGTGTGTGTGTGTGTGTGTACATTTTTGACGCATCAAGTATCAAGTGTGGTGTGGACGCTTGGAGTTAGGAGTGTCAGATCAAATGTCCTCCTTGTCACTTGACTGTAGAACGTAAATTACCGACAGAAAAACATTCAAATAGTTGGTTGGGGAATGCCCAATTAACATACGATGTGTTGATATTTGTGAGCTTCAAAACTTCACGTGTGGAGCATTCAGTCTACCAGGCCTCAATTTATGCAAAAATAATGTTCTCGAATTGGCAAAAGTAACGCAGATAGTTGTGATCATCCAACGTATGAGATCCGTACGTTCTTCCGAATACTCTCTGCACTGAAACGAATGATGAACATTTCGCATTTTCTATCATACGAAACGCTTTCTAATTGTATGTCGCCATTTGGAGGTGTGTGACGCAGATAATAAACTTGTTCTTACCAGTTACTTTGAATGTTAAATTCAGTTCGCGTTTACCTGGTATGGAAAAGCGATAGAGTGTGGAAATAAAAATGTAACATTTGCTTCCTCTTGTTATCGGCACTGAAGTGTGAAATTAAACATTTGGCTGTTTTATCATTTTAAACCCCGATGGTTATCTTGTATTACCCCATATATATTAAACAAGTAGCACACGGTAGATAACTTTCTTTTACCTGATAGTCTCCCTTCAAACAATGAGTTTGTTTGACCCTTAGCATTTATCAAGTCTCTGCATCTGAGTTTGAGACCGATGTGAACGCAACAAAATATTTCATTCTACAAAAAGAAAAAAAAATTACACAAACAATTTTAAACGAACAATATTAAATCAACAACATTAAATGAATCTATGATATACAAAGACAGATCAAACGCTCCATTTTGTTCAAACAAAACGCATATTACAAAACCAATTTAATTGGTCCAGATACATGCTCTAACGATCGATTTCACACGTGACTGAACGATACTCGTTCTTTCTCACGTGATTACACATGTGCAAATAAATGTTCTCTCAAATCCTCCGCACTTCAATAAAGAAACTAAATATTGTCAAGAAATAATATAATTAGAGAACAAGGTAAACTTCACCGAAAAACTTTTTCCTCCCTGGGGAAATTAAAATTCATAGGGAAAACTCTTTATTTTTTTTTTATCTTTTCGCTGAGCGGGATTAAATCACGATTTACTAACTGAAAAGCATGAATGAAAATACTATGTCTGCTACCCACGCTTATTCTACAAAGAAAGCATGGGAAAATTCTACAGAACACGAGTTGTTGGAGTAAGAAATCACGTTGTACAGCACGCGACTGTTGGAAATTAATCGATGAGACGCGCAGGCGCAGAGGGAATTTGCCCACGCGATAACGTTATCACGTGCCCTTTCATGCAATTTTATGAATGGGAAAGCGAGGAAAAATAAAGGACCAATCGTATGCATTGTATTAGATTTGATAGTTAAGAAGCGAAGCAATTTTTCCATAAAACAGTAGCGGAGTGGATAAAATTTTGAAGTTCAAAGTTTGTGAAAGGGGTATCTAGGGTTTGGTTGATTTGAATTTTAATTGAAAACTCACGTGTTTCATCATGTGCATACGTTTAATAATCCTCTTATTTAATAAAGAAACAGTCCTGTATTGTACGGTGGTGTGGTACTTCTCTACCCACAACATTATTTTACTTTTTTAAATAAGAATATCTTAAAAGGTCAGAGGAACTTTTAAGGTGAAATGTCGTTGAACATGTTGAAATGTATCTTGATTCGATCTAAAAACGCATTTGTGAAATTTCTTAAGAGCCTCTTTGAGATACAGGAAGTATATATATATATATATATTCCAGCCTATTCCATATATATACACATGGAATGAAGAGTGCGATAAAAACGCCTCTCATTTTCAGTCCTCCCCCCACCCCTAAAATTTTAGAATAACCTTTCAGTAGGTTCCTGGATGTAACATGGAATTTAATGTAAATGCTGCACTTTTATTCTTTTGATTTGAGTTTAATTCATCTTACGTAAGGATACATATACGAATTGTTTTAAAAAAGGAATGTGTTAATACGAGAATGATTCAAAAAGTACATGTATTTGAAGACAGGTGGCATCATTACGGTAAATTAATGTTACCATTGGCTGCTGTCATCTGTTAAGCGGAGACGAAACAAATTTGATATTGATTCTTAACTTAGTTTTGATATGGTAATTATTTGCTGTCAAATCTAAATTTGATTGCTGCCACGTCGAGTTGAGACCCTCGGTGAGGCCTGGATTCATCATTATGTACCGGAAATCATGCAAAAATCAAAACAAGGGTTCCCTTCCGGTGAATCTGCTCCAAAGAAGGCGAAGATGGTTTCATCGACCTGAAAAGTTAAAACGAAGAATTTTTTAGATGCGAAAGGCGTCATGATCGCGAACACGAGAAACTGAAGCAGTTGTCTAGAGAGTCATTATGTTTACTAAAAATTAATCATTTTCGATGCTATGAGAACCATTTCTTAAAATTTCTAAGATCTCATTGAATGATCCTCGTATTTATTTAAAATATATTTATCGCGATCTTATAAAAGCCGAATTCTGATCTTCGTACCCTGAATGGCTCTAAACCAACAGTTCTCAAGCTTTTTCAGTTCACGTATCCCCAGCAGGCTTGGTTCTTTTCCGCGTGCACATAACTATTGCTTTGACTGATTTTTTTATTATTTTTACTGCACTAAGAAGCAACACGACAGCCATGGTGACGGACTTCATCATTTTGAGCCTCGGTCAAGTGACAAAGGGAGCACCAGAGCTGGCACCTCCCTCTCCAAATTACCCTACCACGCATTGAGAGGGCTCGGTGTGCCGACAGATGTAACATACATCGGCTCCTCTACACAGCGAATCTGCAGTGGCATCTGGACTCGAACTCACGATTCGAAGGTAACAACATCGGCCAAGAGCTCTCGACCTCGAACACTAGGCTTTCACAGCCTCACGTACTCATAACCAAACACCCCCTTCTCCCACACATACAACGTGTGGCTATTAAATAACGAGACTAACGCTGTATAGCCTTTTATTTTAGTACCATACATATTTACCTACTACCACCATCAATACACATCTTTCCTCTATCCCTAAAGCACTCCTTGCGAAACTTCCATTGTTCGAAATAGTGCTGGAAGTCTTCTTCTGTCAACTCCTTCAGAACATCTATCGCTTTCTCTTTCATAGCTTCAACAGACTCAAATCTTGTTTCTTTTAATGCAGATTTCACCTTAGGAAACAGATAAAAGCCACAAGATCCGGTGAATAATGCGGTGCTGCAGTTGGTTCGAAACATCTTAACAGACAATGCGGAATGAGCCGGTGTATTGTTTTGGTGGAAAAATTTGCCATCCGGATTCTTTGTCAATTCTTACAGTCTCAGCAATCGCACGAATTCTTATCCAGCGGCAGATCGAACCAGATTGCCGATTTGTTCGATATTGCTATATGTTTTTGACTTAGGATGCCAACCCGTGTGTGAATCATCTTCAACGTCTTCTAGGACATCTTGAAAATGCTTAAACTATTCAAAAACACTTGCACACGATAAACATTAATTGCTATACACCTATTTCAATAAATTATAAGTTACAATTACGGTTTTTCCAAGTTTTATGAGAAATCTCACAACAATTATTTGCTCTATTGTTACACTTATCATTTTTCCGGAAAAACAAAACAAAATGTCTCTAATGCGAGCGAAGGCTATTCTATACTGATTTGTTTACAGAAGCGAGAGGCACTGCATTCGAAAGAGAAGGATTCACACGAAACACACCTGTCAATCCCTGGCGTTTGAAGTATACTTCTTCTGTAGCAGAGTCAGTCTCATTATTTAATAGCCACATCTCGTAGTGTTTCACCCATTACAGATTCAGAAAACTTCTCAAAAAAATGGGCACATTGGATTAAGTTAAATGATTATTTTTGTCATTTAATGGAGTTTTTTTTTTTTTTTTTTTTTTTTTTTTTTTTTTTTTGAGAAAACAAAGAAATTAATACAAAGATTGAAAAAAAAAGAAAATATGTGATGTTTGGGACGGTCCTGAACCATAATATTATGAAACATTATGCTCAAAATATAGTAACCATATTACCAAATCAGGAACTTCGTTTAATTTTCTTCTGTATATACTTATTTCTTGTAAGCATACAAAAAAAATGCCCGTTCAACAAGCTCCGTGCTAGTAAAATTTCAACAAATCTGTTATAGTGTTTTCAGACAGTTTACTGTATTTCTAACCACCCGTTATGAACCCAAGCGCCTTCTAAGTTCACCTTTCTGCCATTGAAGAGGTTCTTCAGAGCAGTATATGCTGCTTTTTTTCAACACTTTTAAATTAAATACCTTTTAAGCTGCTTGGCCGCCAGATAACGCTCTCCCTAACGACCCCTCACGTACCCCTTAGAATGCATGTACCACAATTCGACCCATTTCTATAATCTTATTTATGAAGGCTCTCATGGGTTTTAATTATACTTTATTTTTAAGAATTCTCCCCTCTCGAACAGATAAATATCTTTAGTTCAACACTTTTTCAGATTTCTAGAATTGAATACTTTCTTAACAGAACAAATTTAAGTGACATTTTATCTGACTGAGTCTAATCGACCCAGATCACTAATACGCGTACCAAATGACTATAAAATCAGAATTTTTAGATGGTCTGCATTTCTAATAATTGTGAATAGATATCACGTGGTAAAAAAATATTTCCTTTTCAGGGGAGGTATGCAACTTCAACTCATGTTTCAAAATTCATTTCATCAATTATGATCAAAATGAAAAGATTGTCCGTGAAGAGTTCGGCATTTTGAATGTTAATATTTTCTGAAATAATAAAAGAGATCAGAAAAAAAAAAGGTTCAGAGAAGAAAAATTTCAGTACAGAGCAAGGCTTATTGCGGAGGTGCAACCCCACCCCCACCGCATTCTTCTCCCCGTCTCTACGCAACTGCTTTGGTTTCATATATGACCTGAAAAATATTAAATTGATAACTCTTCTATCAACTATGACTATGAGGTTAACGTTTCAGACGAAAGAAAATGCATTCTGCAGTATAAAAAAAAAACCACACACCAAAAAGGAGTTGTCCAATAGAGACACAAATTCGGGATGAGACAATTGTGTGCAGAATAAAAATTGATTAAAATTTCAGAAAAATTGAATGATTTATTTCAGAGTTACATAGTTACAAATTCAAGAGATCAATAAGGTGTTGACCAACCTCTAGTCTGGATGCAAGCTACTACACGACGGGGGATAGAATGATAAAGCTCGGTGAAGGTCTCCTGCGGTATTTCTTGCCAAACTTACTCCAATTGTCGGGCTAGGTCATCAACATACCCTGGTAGAGGCAGTCGCCTTCCCATCATATCCCAGACATGCTCGATTGCAGAGAGATCTGGCTGTGCAAGGAAGTGATTGACAAGCTGTAAGACAGTTCATAGCAACACATGCCATATGTGGTTAAAAATAAGGCCAGCCTACTGCAAAAGAAACGGTAGCAAGACGGGTCTCAGAATGTCGTCTACGTACCGCTGTGCTGTAAGTGAGCCTGTAATGACGACCAAAGGGATCTGGCTTCAAGGAAAACGGCACCCCAGACCATAACTCCTGGTTGAGACACTGTGTGGCGTGCAATAGTGAAGGCAGGGTCAGCACGCTGCCCTATGCGTCTCCAGACAAGTCTTCGATAATCATCAAGACACAGTTGGAAGAGGAATTCGTCGCGAAACACTATACTGCCCCAGTCAGCATTATTCCAACCCTATCAAGCTAATCAACACTACAATCTGGCTCGACAGTTTGCTGGCGTGAGTGGCAAGTGGTGCAATGGTCGGTACGAGCCTAGATTTCGCTCTATCAGCCGTTTGTGAATAGTCATGGAGGACACTCGTTTGCGGGTTGCACGTCTGATAGTTGATAACGATGAATCAGGCACTGTGACAGCTGATCTGACAATCACTCTGTCCTCCCGATCTGCTGTGGTATTAGGTCGACTGCTACCCTCATGATGCAGAAATGTGTCATTGTCCACCCATTCTTGCCAGCATCTTCTAAGCGCTGCATCGCTTCGATCCATATGACGAGTGATTCTCCGATTTACCCAACCTACCTCTTTCAATCTAATGATACGACTTCTTTCAAACTCTGATAGTTGCTCGTAATGAGGTCGAATCCTGAGATGAGGCATTTTTTCAGTCGTTGAAAGGTATTCTAAATCGCAATGCAACAGAAAATTTGACCATCAGATTGAGAATCGCTTCTTATATATACCTGCTGAGTGTGCAGTTCCGATGCGCTGTAGATCCCGCTATTCATTTATTGGACACTAAATTTTAATCATTTGCATGTTCGACCGAAATGTCTTTGCGTACCAACTTTCATTACAATCAGGCAACTCCTTCTTGGTATGTCGTTTTTTTTATGGAGTATATATATATATATATATATATATATATATATATATATATTAGTATATGAATTTATATATATATATATATATATATATAATAGAGAGAGAGAGACTGTTTCTGAAATTCTATATTAAGTAGAAGATTTTTTTTAATATTGCAATAAAGTGAGAATTACAATGACTTTTAAAGAAATTTTCAATGTTCAGAATTTGAACTACCTACGTAAGGGTTATATTATCAAAATAATAGCTCTGATTCCCTAAATAAGATTATATTCTGTATTATCCAATTTACGAAATGTCAGTACTTTTATTTCCTTTGAGTTTCCAAGTTTTGCGGAAAGTCTTAATTTTTGCTTATATTTATATAAAATGCCGTTTGGCAGAAATCATATTCACTAAATAAACTTTTCTTGGGGGGTGGGGGGTTCCAATTTTGAATCCCTATAAGTTCATCTAATATGCATTTGTTGGTAAAATTTACGTTATTTCAAAAATTTCTTCGAAGATGTACAGTTACTTGAAAATCTTTTTACAAAAATATGAGTGCGAAAAATAGAGAGAGAGAAGCAAGAAAAGATGAGATTGGTAGTTATAAAAAAAATATAAAATGTGTTGTCTTTGTTATTAAACACAAAAAGTACTTTGTGTGCATGTAAATCATCCTCAAATTCAAAACAATCTGTACAAAAGACGCTTTAAACTGAAGGAGCTTCAAAAATATCCGACAAAATATTAGATCGAAAAAATATCTCAGTAATACTAAGGAATAGTTGCTAGGAGGGAGCAGGGGAAATGAAGCTAAGCGGAAGTTATAAAAAAATATATAATGTGTTGTCTCTGTTAATAAACACAAGATTAAATGAAAAAAGCTGTATTATGTAACTGTATACATAAATAATATAAGCTCCATTGTTTCCAATAAATCCATAGAGCCAAACGGTAACTTTTTTCAGCAGGATTTGAAGGCTGAAAAACAACAGTTAGCACGAAACGTGCCCATATCTCAAGTTTTTCATGAACACATTATATCATGGAACAAACATAGTATAAAATAAAGAGAAAGATTTTCAAATTGAAAGTGTAGAGAAAAACACACTAGAAGTCTCCCATTCTTATATTCTACACGTTGCAGCTACGACGTCATCCGTACATAAATTTGTCTCATCAAAAGCTCCATAATTACCATGACTTATTTTGCTACGGGGCTTCCCTGGGTAATTGAAAGGAGCAACTTGGAATTAAACGAGTTAGTTAGAATACTGCCAGGACGGGGAAAAAAGTCAAAATTTAATTACGAAGAGATAGGCTGAAGGCTGGCTTCGACAAATGACAAAGAACCCGATCGAATTTTGGAACATATTTCCAAACAGAAAATTGTTCCAATTTTCATAAATGCTCGATATGTTGTACGTCCGTTTATGATGCAGTACTCTTAAAATTTAGAAATATTCCAAAAACACACCATTTTTCACTTGAACACGTTTTGTTCAAAAGCCATTTCACATAGGAGATGAAACATTCGACACATTTTACGCCATACCAAATTAATCGATTCACTTAGAAATAAGTAATATTATAAAATAAGCTGCTGTCTAAAAGATAGCAAAGACAGAATATAAAGTTAATGTTCTCTCATTGTGTTATTGAAAAGAGTGATCCAGTTTACACTGCTCGCCATAAAAATTGCAACACCACGAAGAAAAGCAAATACAAAAAAGTATTTATTGTACGTAAACAGTATGACATGAAGACAAAATGATTATTTGCAAGCAGGTTGGAAGTTTACAAGGGTTCAAAATTAGTAGATATAGCTGCCACTTCTGGAAGTTAAATCAGTACTTACCCGATTAGGCATAGAGTCGAACTGGGCTTGGATGACAGAAACGGGTAACACTTTTCATGCTACTTTCAAGTCTATACCACACTTCATCAACCGTATTAGCTGGAGAGTGGTTGTGGGCCAATCTCTAGATAATCCATGAACAGATATTTTCAATGAGTGACAGATCTGGAGACCGTGCAGGCCAAGGCAATAATAATATAATGCCCTATGCTTCGAGGAAAGTCATAACATAACGTACAGCGTGTGATCTTGCATTATCTAGTTGGAAGATGGCGTTTGGCAGGCCTCGAAGATAAGGCACAATCACTAAACGTAAAATGTCAGAAATGCACCAATCTGCGTTCAAATTTCCATCGATCTGAACTAGAGATGCGCGTGTCGCGTACCTAAAGGGCTGCTCACACCATCACACCAGGGGCAAGGCCCTTATGCCAATATCGAATGCAAGCAGGCGACAAGCGGTCTCCTCGGAGCCTCCAAATACGTATACGGCCATCAGAATACTGCACGCAGAACCAAGACTCGTCTGAAAAGATGACATTGTTCCACACTTTTATCCGACTTTGTTGTTCGGCGCACCATAGTAGCAGTCTTTCTCTATGCTGCATTGTCAAGGGATGCCGAAATAATTGTCACCGTACTTACGGTTCATGCTGCTACATGCAAACGTCATCGCAGCGTACGAGCGGTAACCGGGCATGCTGCAAACATGCCAATTTTCTGAATGATCCTTGGTGCGGTTGTATGGTTTTGCATGACTGACTTCACAATATGTCTGTACTCGCGGGTGGTAGTCATGGGAGGGCAGGGAGATCTATACCCTTCAGCATGATCCTCAGCAACCCTTTGAATCCACTTTCGCATGACAAAGGTTGGATTTTGACCAGTGCGATGGGCAATATCAGGGAACGATAATCCACACTCTCGGTAGTCAACAATCCAGCCCCTATAGAATTCCGACACTTGCTGGAAAGAATTTTTCTTCTTATTCTATGCATTATACGATGTTCCGAGCAAACTCCAACCTTACAAAGCACTTTCCGAATGAGAAATACACTACAGAACTTTTCTTTTATATAGTGCTTCATATGTCGTTTCTCCCTCCAGCGTGGTCTAAAGGAAATGAAATACTAATCATTTGCATATCTAGTCTCATCTTCCTTTCATGTGATTTTGATGTTCGTCAGAATATTCCTTCTTGGTGTTGCAATTTTAGTGGCCAGCAGTGTAAGTCAATTACTGCCAAAAGGACGAGATTCAAAAGGTTTATTTGTGATTTAAATTTGTAGTATTCTAAACATATTTGCAACTCGTGTAATCAATTACTGTCAAGATTAATTTCTTCTTTATATATATAAATTCGCTAGTATATCCATGTTGTGCTTATTCCTTCATATTACAAATGTAAATAGTTCAGTAAGTTATCGTCAATTGAATTTATTTCATTTCCAAGCCATTTCAACAATTGTTTGGTCAACTTACATTATTTTTACGAATGATTCATAATTATGCAGGTTCTCTTTCTTTAAAGAAAAAAAATGGTAGAAAGAAGAAATAAGAACAATGTATTACTTATGTATCCAATGAAGAAATAGGTACAATGTATTGCTTATTAATTATTTAATTATATCACTAATTAAACTAACATAGTATGACTAGTTAAACTATTAAAAATTAACATTTCACATTATCTTATTTGTGAAATTCGCACTGCTTCTCATGTCGGTACACAAAGGGAGCCTGCTTTAAATTTAATCTCAAACCAGAAATGCGTAAATCAGATCAGTGCTTAACCGTCTTTTTAAAGTGGATGAAAATTAAACTTTAACATTTCTTTTGCTGCAACATAAACTTTTTTTTCAAAGTGTTAACTTTATTGAAAAATAAAATTTTTATATTGATTGAGAGAGAGAAAAGATGCAATAATGCATTTATTTAAAAACTATTTCAAAAATTTTCTCAAATTTCATGCGACATATGAGTTTGGTGATCTTATAGAAGATTTCTGCAATGATAAAGCCTCTGCAAATTCTCTTCTAACTTCCCCAAATCTTACGTTTCTTTTCTTTTATTATTACTATTATTAAACGAAGTGAAAATCCTGTTTCGCAAAGATATAATTTAAGAAAATTAATAACATGTTCAGTTTTTTTTTCCTGGATCCCGGCATTTATTGTTCAAAAATACCAGAGATCTGAATTAATTCTAAATTTCCCTTTTCCTTGACATTTGATATGACATAACTGGCTTTGGTTTATCCATACCATTCATTTTAATACAAGCCTATCCACCCCAAAATACTTTGCGAGTCTCTTTGGAAACACATTACACACACACACACACATATATATATATATATATATATATATATATATTGTTGTGTGTGTTTTAGTATGGATGTGTACACGAGGTATTTTGCGAAAGTTTGTTTCGTAAAAGCCCTCGTGTACGCAATTATCATCATTTTTTCATGAGGAATATTTATTGCATAAAAAAATAAACCACGTCATTATGAACTATATAACTTGCACTATTTTTCAAGACATTTGTCAGTCAGTTTGAAAATACCACTCTGGTAAAACTCGATACCCTGCATTGCTAGGAATTGTTGCACAGCCTGTTCCACCTCAGCATTGTTTGGATGGAACTAAACTGAACCATTATGCAGTGTGGACGTCACGTCTGATACCTTTATGTGCCAGTGTGCTAACATTACATCCTGTAATGTAGCAATGTTGTTTTCATTCTTGATTGTCGATTGACTCCCACTTCGATCTTCATCCTCCATACTCTGCCTTCATTCACTGAACATGCAACACCAGCGACCAACCATTTAACGACACATGACCTGTTCCAAGCTGGTCTGCCGCTGCCCTCTTTTCTGCGTCGCTCTGCTCATGCGCTGTACTACTACTTTCGCCTCTCGAGCGGGAAGCGACTAATACTTCAGAACCTCATTACAGAAATCAAGAGCATTCTGCTATAATTTAAGACAATTAATACGTTATTGAATTCAATGTATTTGCACAAAATATAATTTAAATGATTGTCCAGCAATTACAACACAATGCTAAATTTGTGGCAATCAAAAGACATCCATCTGTCAGTGTCTAGAACCCTACGCTTCAGGGTTAAATGTATTAGGCTTGCTGCATATAGACTGGTAGTCTTTATTTCCCATGATTCGCGCGTGGTATTCCCTCCCGGTGTCTAGCGACGCACACCCGCGCTATTCAGTAGGTTTTCTGGTACGGTATACATTGCGTATCGCCCATTCCCGCAAGACTCTTTTTAAAATGAGCTCAACTTTGTAATAGTTTCTGAATATAGAAGAAATAATTCGAGATAAAAACCAACGCTTTTAAAAACGACGTTTTTATATGGTGGCATAGTTTATTAAAGAAAATTATTGAAATATTAGTTAAAACTGGTCGCAAATATCTAAATATTGCTTTGTTAGACAAGTAAAAACAGTTCCCAAAATTTCAGAGCTCTAGTTTGATGGGAAGTTGGTTAAATTAACGATAGAAAATTTGATGACACACTGATACACACACGGACAGACACATACCAAGTGAAATACATAAAAACATTAAAACTAACTAAAATTAATTAATTCATCCGTTAAATTAAATGGTTGGAATGCAGTTTAACCCAATCACTCTTGGCGACAAGAATTATTTGGCAGTATTTTGCCAAATGTGGCTACCTGGTCCGTTTTACAGACTTAACGTTCAGCCAAAAAAATCGCCAATTTTTGAAATCGCGCCAAGTGATTGGGCTAAACTGCATTCTTAAAGAAAATATTAGTTAAAACTTGTCGCAAATGTCTAAATATAGCATTGTTAGGTGAGTAAGAACGATTCCCAAAGTTTCAGAGCTCTAGCTTGATGGGAAGTTGGTTAAATTAACGATCGAAAATTTTATGACACACACACCAAGTGAAATACATAAAACGTTTTAAAATTGTGATAATTTTATTAACCATTCGTATCATGTCCCATAATGAAGGGATATGATACGAATACCTCTTTGAGTACTTTTATGTGTAATAAAAAGTAATGTTTTTCTTCAGATGACCCAGTTCTGATGCCCACAGCTTGACACCGGGTGGGCTACATGCGAATTGGTCAGGACTGGTCTACTGTATGACGTAATTTTTCGAAGAAATTACGTCTGTCATAAGTCTACGATACAGCATATATAACCAAAACATTTAATTGTTTCATTCACGTTTGTTGATTAAGTCCCATAAAAATTTATTTTTCACTGTATTTTCCTTTTGCCACAATTTTTAATTCTGTTTTTTTTTTATTTTTTTTTTTTTTTTTATTTATTTATTTTATATTTCAAACACTCTAAATGGCTTCGAGGAATACCAGTGTACAAAGGAACTAGAGTCACCGAGAGATAAAAGCGATATCTTTAAAACATTCAGGGTTTTTAGTTGTGCGTAATGGAATTAGCAATAGGTAACTATTTGCTCACCTTACTTTCAACTGCAACACAATGCTTATCCAAAGCCTTGTCTCACGTGGAATTATTTTGTTTTGTACTTTTAGTTCCGGTAAATACTTTCTCCAGTTCAGAAGTGATATCATCGTTTCACAGATGGTGTCATTGAGCAATGCTGACTAATATCACCATCTATTAAATTGAGTGAAAACAAATTTGACACCGTTTCATTGTTTGTTTTGATTTCTGCGGCGTAGACTTATCATCGTCATTTTGTTCCACGTTGTTTTCATCGATGAGATCTGGATTCAACATAATGTATTCACCAAAAATGAACAAACAATCAAAACAATGGGTTGTTTTCGCGAATTTTTCCAAAGAAGGTGGAGACGGTCCCATCATCCAGATAAACTATGGCAAAGAATTTTTGGAATGTAAAAGGCATAACCACTCATTGATTTCTTCTTAGAAAAAATGAAAAATGTTCATGGATAAAAAAAAATTACTTGAGTTACCCCCTTCCTGGTACATTTTTTAAACCACACGCGTTGAATGAGGATTATAAATAGTTTCGTTTCATTTCCAACTCTTTCAAGTTCGTTTTAAAATAAAATTTCTGTTACTTTCAATCAATTTCGTCAATATTTTCAGTTTAGTTCCAGAGAAAATATTATTAAACGACTGAAAGTCTGAATATTAACCTCTCAAACATTACAATTAAAGCTTATGCATTGCAAAATATTTATTTATAATTTACTTGAGATTAAAACTTTCACTCCCCCCATTTCCTTGATTTTAAAAAAAAAAATCGATCTTTGTGAGTGCTTTTAATTCGAATCCGATCATTCGTAATTAAAAATTATCCGATAAAAAGGAATTATTCTAATTATTCAAGAAATGGCAAGGAAAATAATTACGAATACGGTCTGCGTTAATAGCTATTGAGCAAGATCGTCATGAAACCCTGCGTTTCGATAACAATATTATTCGCTAATACATCCGCTGCAAATGGATGTATAATTTTTGGATGTAACAAAAGATTCCTCGGTAAATAAACATACCGAAATTCTAGCCTAAGGGTGTATGGCTACAAGTAGATAAAATGCCAGCTTGAAGCTAAAAGCCTTTAAAAATACTTTACGTATTCAATTATTTGTTTTAACGACATCTTTCATCATCTGTAACGTTTTATTTTAATCTTATAATGACAAAATGTGTTTCACTTTCATTCTCAATTAAAATGAATAAATTATACGAGGGTGGTTCAGAAAGTACCTGTTTCTGATGGCAAATGACGCTGCTGAGGCAAGTTGGTATTACCATTGTGTGCTGCCATCTGTTAAATAGCGCCAAAAAAAATTTGACGCTAGTTCCAAGGTTATTTTTTATAAGCAGCCATTTGCTTAAAAATAAAATTTTATTTTTGCTCCATCGAGTGCCTAGCAGACTCATAAGTAGATATCAATGCCTCCCATCAGAGCAAGCTCTCTCTGATCAAGGACATAGCTATCCATTTCTGATTTTCATTTCCTGTCCCTTTCTAATTTGACTGTGTTTCTACGATTTGCTTGTTTGATCAGTGTTTAGTTTTTTTTTTTTTTTTTTTTTTTTTTTTCTTGGGTAACTTTTTATTTTTCATCTTTTTAACCACCCAAAGGGCTATTGTTTTAGATGGGACGTTTTGGCGTACCAGATAACTTTTCAATTTTTTATCATTTGCTTCAATTTTAATTACCTTTAACTCAAATATATTCAATTTAATAATTTATCTTTTAATTTAGTTTTAATTACATGTAGTTGATATAGTATTCAATTTAATAATTTATCGTATGCTTTAATTTTAATATCGGAAAAGTCTGTTATTGTCCATTTCTCGATATTTCATCGTTCATTTTAATTCTTATATTTAATTGAATAATTTAAGAATAATAATAATAAAATAATAAAAAAAAAGCTCATCTTGTGTGGTTGTCACCTATTCTTTGCAAAACATTGCATAGAACTTTTTATTATTGTTTTATACTTTGATTGTGATGTTTATCTTGTATATGGCTCTTGTTTTTCATTGGTATTTTTCTTGTATGTTTCTTTTCCTTCTGATTTGTATTAAAGATCGTTGGATCATTTTGTTCTATAATTATGATTTTTTATATAACATGGTTTTATGTACAAGGCAGTTAGACCTGCAAATCTAGATTAACCTGCTTTAAGTTAGTAGCAAAATTAAAAATGATTTATTCTTTTTCTTATTGGTCGATCCTCTTATTTATTTTTTTGTCCAATATTTTTCAGTCTTCTTTTTGCAAATATCTTTTTTGTAGTTTTTAATATACTTTTCTTGTCATCATCTACTGGTATAGCTTAACTCCTGTTTTTGATTGTATTTTTTTTTAAATTTTATATATCTACAAATGTTTTTGTTTATTCATTAGCATATATGAGATTAGGCATTCATAAATAAATTAGAATGTTTCCTTTTTCTATTTAATTTTAGTTCTATTCTCTAAATTTTATATATAAATTTTCTTTGGTTTTATCAACGTCGCCCTAAAAGAAGGCACGAGGGGCTATTGGCGACAGATCTCGTATTTTTGAACCTCGGTCAAGTGATGATATTGAACACAGGCGAATGACATAGTACTTTTTCTTAAGCAGAAAAAGCTAATCACCACTGTAGATTCACGAGAAAATATCTAGGAGTAACGAAGATATATTGTCTGAGGATGATATCTAAATTCCCGAATACATCAATTGTAATTTTCTTATTTTAACATATGCTAACATGTTGTTGTTTTGAGAAAATGGCGTCAACAAAAATGCATGGACATAATATAATGGATACTTGGTGTTAGGTTCAAAAGAATGACATTATAATGCATTATGAATGTAATAATTATATTTAGTTTGCTCAAGCTATATTTACACATTGCTAAAATATATTTAATATTTTATCGTCTGCTTTTATTTTAATATCCGATCAGAGAATATTATTGCCTATTTTAATAACTGGTCTTCTGCTCCTGTTTTAATATTTAAGTTAGTAATTTACTCTTACGGCAGAATCTCTTTTTATTCTTTTTTGTGGTTAACGTTGTCAACGCTTCCGCACTTCAGAATGTTTTGCTCTTAGCAAAGTAAAATTGCGTGGGGAATTTGTAGAAAGTATTTTATTTTCCTAATAGTAACTGCTTCTGTGGAGCCTAGGGCTCGGAAGTGCGCTTACAAAACATGCTCCGAATTTTAGAGGCATCATTTCCTTTTCACAAGGAAATTTATTGTGAAACATAATAATAAACCGTGTCATCATGAATTATTCATCCCGCACTATTTTATGACACAGTTGCACCTGGCATTGATACATTTGTCGCAGTGTGCAGTCAATTTCACGAAACCACTCAGGTAGAACTCGGTTTCCAGCGATGCAAGTAATTGTTACCTAGTCTGCTTCTTCTCAGCATTGTTTTGGATGAACCTAAGCACAATTAATACCCAGTGTGGACGCCACGTCTGACACCGTTATGCATCTACCTGCTAATACCATGTCCTGTACTCTAAAATTTTGTTTTCATTTGTGGATGGGGAGGGGCGCCCACTTCGTCCTTAATCTGTCTTCCTTCACTTAACATGCAACAACAGCGTCCAACAGTATCACGAGACATTACCTGTTACCATATACAGTGTGTAGGTGTTCATGAATGATGGGCACAGTCCCACGTGCTCATCCACTCTGGATAACAGCACATTGCCGTTCACGTTCTCAGTCACGCCTCGGGCACACTAGTCTGCTGCTACTCTCTTTTCTTCTTCATGCGTCATTCCTCCTCCGCTGACGCTATTTGTGTTGATGAACCAACAATGGTTGCGGATTCTCATGGTGGTTTTTTTATTCCATCTTCCCATGTGCTCTTCCAAAAAAAAATGACGATTTTAAATTCCAATCAAATCGATTTTTAATTCGATTTATGTAGGCGCAAAAAGATATGGAACTACTATTACGATTAGGCATCACAAAAAAGCTGTCATTAAGTGTTGAGGAATTAAAACTGAAATCGGTGAAAATAAAATCAATTTTATTTTGAAAATGTTTAATCATTCAAGGGAACGCTCTTAAAATCCCAAAAAGACGATAGATTCCATAGCCCTGAATAAGAAAAGGATTCTTCGACTACATTTGTAAAACTAACTTTGAATCTACATTCAAGATAAGCAATCGATGCCTGTATTCTCCGACTAAATTTCAAACTCAGGAAATATTCTCCCTTTGCGACGAATTTTTCTCAATTGCCCTTTTAGATCAACTTCCTACAAAACAATGAAAGTGGCTTCATTGTGTATTCAAGACTAACAAACGAGTGAAAACTTATCACCCAAACAATCCAAAACGCTGGAATTCATGAATATTTTAATCGTGATTCCGCATTTCTGGTCTTGACAGTTTATTTGTTGGGAAAGTTAATTTGGATAATGAGAGTTTATCTTTTGACAAAATATTTAATAATTAACTTCTGTTTTTCTATTTCAATTAGAACTCGGAATTTCTGAAAAAATCAACCAATGATGTTTAATAGAGCAGCGCTAATTAAAGTTTAATCAATTACTTTTCGTTTTCTGATATAAAAAAGCGTTACTATTTGCTATATTTATATATAACAATTTGACTAACCATGCTTTACTAATTTTACTAATTAAAATCCTTTAATCTAATTTTTTTTCTTCTTGGATAAAAAACTGAATGATGTATGTTACATTGTAATTTGAATCATAAGAATTGGCAGTAATGGTGCTGAGAAATTTTTTTTTTAAAATATGACTGAAATTTATAAATTAAAAGCCGCTGATTTTGGTATTCTAAACAAATCCTTTTGATTGCATATTTTCCAAAAAAAATTTAATAATATACTCTCTATAACAAAAAAAATCCGACACAACAAGAAGAAGTCGCCCGATTGTAATAAAATTTCGTACGCAAAGACATTTGGACCAAACATGCAAATGATTAAAATTTGGTGTCCGACGAATGAATAGCGGGAGCTACAGTATAACGGAACTGCGCACTCAGCAGGTATATATAAGAAGCGATTCTCAATCCGATGGTCAAATTTTCTGTTGCTTTGTGATTTAGGATACCTTTCAACAACTGGAAAAATGCCTCGCGGCAGGATTCGAGCTCATTACGAGCAAATGTTAGAGTTTGAAAGAGGTTGTATCATTAGATTGAAAGAGGCAGGTTGGGCAAATCGACAATGGAAAATTTCAGCATCATTATGGTAATAATTGACCCAGGAACACAGCAGATCGGAGAACAGAGTGATTGTCAGATCAGTTGTCACAGAGTCTGATTCATCGTTATCAACCATCAGACGTACGACCCGCACACGAATGTCCAACATGACCATTCACAGACGGCTGATGGAGCGAAATCTGCGCTCGCACCGACCGCTACGCCACCTGCCACTCACGCCTGCATACTGTCGAGCCAGATTACAGTGGTGCTTGGCTCGATCAGGTTGGAATGATGCTGACTGAGGCAGTATAGTGTTTAGCGATGAATCCCGCTTCCAACTATGTCCTAATGATCATCGAAGATGTGTCTGGAGAGCAGAGATCTGCGGGCCAATCCTACTTTAACTATTGCACGCCACATAGGACCTCAACCGGGATTTATGGTCCGGGTGCTATTTGCCTTGATACCGGACCCCTTTGGTCGTCATTAGAGGCACACTTACAGCACATTTTGAGATCTATTTTGCTACCGTTCCTTTTGAAGTACTCAGGCCCTATTTTTCAACAACATAATGCCAGACCACATACGGAACGTGTTGTTATGAACTGTCTTACAGCTTGTCAAACACTTCCTTGGTCAGCTAGATCTCTCTCCAATCAAGCATGTCTAGAATATGATGGGAAGGCGACTGCATCTACCAGGGATTGTTGATGACCGACAATTGTAGTAAATTTGGCAAGAAATACAGCAGTAGACCATCAGGGAGCTTTATCACTCTATTTCACGTCGTGTGGCAGCTTACATCCAGGCTAGAGGTGAGTCAACACCTTATACACACAAAGTAACACCACACACAAAGTAACAAGCTAAGCTTGTTACTTTGTAACTATATAACTCTGAAATAAATCATTCAATTTTTCTGAAATTTCAATTATTTCCTATTCTGTACATATTTTTCGTAACCGCCAATTTTTATTTCCATCGGACAACTGCTTCTTGGTGCATCGGTGATTGTTTTTTTTATATACAGAGAGTGTATTTAATGACTAATATTTACTTCAATGATATAAATATCTTTATATCCTTCCGAAATTTCCTTCGAATAGTTTCATTCCATAAAATAAGAATTTTATCTTTAATTTTTTTTCTTCTGGAAAAAAGACAGGATATGCACTTTTTCTTATGCATTACAAAAAAAAATGTACTAGCAATCTATGCTAATATCAGGAAAATGAAAGAAAAGGTTAATTAAGTGGAATAAAAAAACACTTATATTTGTAATATTTTTAGCCATTTTAAGCAACTTATGATAGGAAATAAATCATTTTTAAATGAAAAGAACCATTATAAATTTGTTTTAACGGGCAATTAAAAAGTTTTAATTTTTTTTTAAAATAAATGTTTCTTCTTCAAGCTTTGTAACTTTAAAGGGTTTTTTTTAATACACAATTGAGTAAACGTACACGCTTAAAATAATTCAAAATATAATTCCATTCTTCAGGGAGGTTTTTCCTAGAGAAAAGAATTTTTATAACAATGTCTATCAGTTTAATTTCATTTTTTTCACCGGGAGTTTATTTATTATCTGATCGAATCTGTGTTATTTGCTTTTTTAAAATAAAAATCAAATATCTCTTCATATCATTTAATTACAATTCCGGTAGCTTTACAAGATTATTTTTAAAGTTTTACAACAAAATTGTTTTCTTGCATTTTTTATGTATTGTTAATTTATTTAAAGTTTGGGAAATATGTACAGTAAATATGTTTTTTATATATACTTTAGGAAGCAAACAAGAAAACATTTTACAAAAAAAAAATTACTTTTATATAAATAATCGAATATCACAATACTCGTGTTTTAATTACTTAATTGTTTTTGTTATATATTTATTTTAGGAATCTGTAACTAGATTTTTAAAAAATGCTGTATGTAATATGCGTGAGCTTCTTTTTTTAAAAAATAAACTCTGCTTATTTTAATCAATTAAATCTTATCTAGATAACTTCTTACAAATTTATGAAATTAAAAACGTAGACATAGTTATAAAAAGTGCTTCCTCTTTAATGAAATATTGAAAGCAGTTTTTGCTAACAAAGTTTTACAATATACATGTTTTAAGACATGCAAGTAAAAAACATGAAGAAAGTCGAATAATTTGTTTTGAAATATGCTATGCAGTAGCTACAATTAAAGGGAAAAAAACATTTTTTTTTTACAGTTTTCCCAATTTTATTTTTCTTAAATCGATTGAATACTCAAATTACATTTTAATTAGTGATAAGACTTCATTTTTTTTTTGTGTGTGTAAACGAAACTTTAATTGAAAAAAAAAATCCAACTCATACATTTTTTTTTTGTTCCGAAAAGAACAAATTGAAAAACTCGTGACAATTGAAACCGATCGAGTCATACATTTTTACTATATTCATTTTACCAAATTACAGACGAATTATGGGGGAATTAATGCCACATAAAATTTGTCAACGAGCTTTTCTACAGTTTTGTAACATTATTATAATAACACTTTGTACGAATTTGCGTGCGTGAATGTGTGTGCGCGTGCGTGAGTAAGTGTGTTTGTGTGGAGCCCTTTAAATTCGGAGACTATATCCCTGTTGTACCCGCGGTAGCTAAGTGGCCATAGTCGCGAACTGATGCCTGCGCTGTTTCGTCGAATTGCTGGCTCGAGCACTGATACCACCAAAGACTCTCCATATAGCGGGGTTGATGCACGCGAAATCTATCAAGGCTCCAAATCCTCCAAGTGTCGAAGTTTGAAGATGGAGGTGCAAGCTCAGGTCACTTTCGCGAGGCACAAACTCCCACTATGGAGGGAAAACATCGCTACAGCCGAAACGAAGAATACGAAAAGAAACGAAGCCAAGATCATAATTTGTTGATTCCAATTAAACTAATCCTTTTTTTTTTTTTTTTTTTTTTTTTTTTTTTTGTGACATATTGACCACACCGAGAATAATCATAAAAATTGGATTACAAATCAAACATAAGTCGCAACTCTGGAGACATTACTTTTCAATCAAGCCTCGTTATACCCAAAATAAAATAAAAAATTTCTATTCACTTTCGTTAGTTTTATTTCATTCATTTTTTAATTAATTTCGTTCCTATTGGATAATTATCTAAAAATAAAGCCATTTTTTGAGGGGTGCATGTGGACTAGGGCCTATTCAACCTCGATTTAAAGTAGTCATAGCCATAAGTGCATTATTATGTAAGTAAATGAACGGTGGCTTTAATCTACTTATAAAAGATCTCTGAAGAGATCGCATTACAGCGGTTTGAAGATGCCTTTTTATTTCAATCATTAGATCGAATTTTTTTTTCATCTCAAACCGCTAATATTCAACAAATAACAAAAACTTTTAAAATTATTTTTTTTAAAATGAAAAGATTTGCACCAGCTTTTGTATTTATTGAAAGAAAATATAAATATTGTCCACGCGCAGTCAAGTAATTACAGAGTTTATTTAAATACTATTTCCTCTCGTCCAAAAAAAAAATAAAAAGTGGGCATCTTTTGCTCTCTAATTAATTTACTTCCTCTATCCATTGAGAAGTACCTTAGTTTAACTTCTCACTAAGTGTTTCATTTTTTTCCGCTCGTCAATTTTTTTTAATGTTATGAAACAAAAAAAAGGATGTTTTTCTATTTAAAATATTTGCTTTAAAGTTCTTTTTTTTTTTCCCTTTGAATTGATTCAAAGTTGCTTTTTTAGCAACTAAAAAATGAACTGTTATACGTACAAAAAACAGTCTTTTTTTTCTTAAGGTTCATTGTAAAATGGGTGACAGTTTAATTAAACGTTATGGCAATAATTATGCACAACTAAAACCCAAGAATTAAAATTTATTAAATTCCTCCGTCGAATATGCATTATTTTTCTCGAGTTTTTACTTTTGGAATATTAGCAAGCAATACAACTTTTTATTTAAAAAAGAAGAAAAAAACTTCGCTTGAAAGATGTTAAAGTTTTTTTTATATTTTTGTTAATTATTTTTTACTGATAATGAGCGGAACTGTAATCTCTTTACAAAAAATTTGTTGAAAGATTTTTTTTTTTTTTTTGGCTTTACAGCTTTTTAACGCATTCTTTAGTTTATTAATGGTACGATTTTTTTTTCCTGGCTCTTTTGGAATGCATTATATGTAATTTTACACTTAGTTTTATTCGCCAACGATTGTTTCAAGTAAAAGTCAAGATAAAGGGAAATTTCATAATTATAACCAATATTTTACATCACAAGGCGTTAATAACCTTATACAAATCAGCTAACAGTTTTATATACAAAAAAATTATAGTACAGTACCCTACACAAAGTGAAATTTTAAGCTTCTATTCATTATCAAGTAATACTCATTTATACCCTGCCGGCCATTAAAATTGCAACACCATGAAGAAAAGTAAATACGAAAAAGATATTCATGGTACGTAAACAGTATGATATCAAGACTAAATAATTAAATTCGCAAGCAGTTTGGGGGTTTACAGGGGTAAGAAACATCTGCCATCCTTTGCAGCTAAAATGACCCTTACCCGGTTAGGCATGGAGTCTAATTGGGCCTGGATGACAAAAACGGGCAACTCATTCCATTCTGTATCAAATCTATGTCCCACTTCAACAATCTTATTATCTGGAGAGGGGTGGCGGCACAGTCTCTCATCAACCCATGAGCAGATGTTTTCAATGAGTGACAGATCTAGAAACCTTGCAGGCCAGGACAACAATCGAATACCCTGTGCTTCGAGAAAGGATAGAACACGACGTGCAACATGTGGTTTCACAGTATCTTGTTGAAAGGATGCATTTAGTAGGCCTCGAAGATAGGGCACAACCACTGGACGTAAGATGTCAGAAATGTACCGATCTCCATTCAAATTACCATCGATCCGAACTAGAGATGAGCGTGTCGTGTACCCAATGGCTTCCCGAACCATCACACGAGGTGCAGGGTCCCTATGCCGATATCCAATGCAAGCAGGCGAAGTGCAATCTTCTCGGAGCCTCCAGACACGTATCGCTGTCTCTCTCTGTGCTGCATTGTCAAGGGAAATCGAACTAATGGTAGCCGTGAGTGAGTGAGTGAGTGAGAGTGAGGTTTTATGGCGCAAGAGCCAAAGTAGGCTATGCTGCGCCAAACATTTGTTAAAATCGATTAGAAATTAATGTCATTAAAATCAAGAGACCAACACAAAGACACATAAAAGATAAAAGGTTAAAAATCAAATATGGTGTAAAAGGCCAATATGTCTTAAAAAAGCAAATAAGTTATGGTGGGGGGTTTTCCCCACCAAGTCAGATAGGTTTAAAACAGATGACTGAAAATAAATACGGCGATGATCATTAAAAACCGGACACATAATTAAAATGTGATGAATCGTGTAAGGGACATGGCAGGAAGGACACTCGGGAGCACCTTCCCCAAATAAAAGATGTTATGGGTAAATCGAGTGTGTCCAATGCGAAGGCGAGTCAATCTGACATCCGCTCTTCGCATTGGACAAACAGTCCATTCTCCAATGATCGGCTTCACTGAGTGTAGCTTGTTATTGAGTTGAAGATTCCAATATTCCTGCCATGCCTGATTAATAGAATTTAAAATGTGACGACGGATGTCCTCAAATGGGACTGCAAGCTGCAGAGGATTCGTTGCCGAACATGCAGCTGAGTCCGCTTGTTCATTGCCTAAAATACCTACATGACTAGGTATCCAACAGAATTTAATAACATAACCCCTACTATACAGACTACAAACAATGTATGCAATGTCAACCACAGTAGGATGACTGCGATCGTCCAGATTGACCAATGTTTCCAGGACGCTCCTGCTATCAGTATAAAGGACGAACTTCCGGGAACTAGATTTTTCGACTAATTTAAGGGCACAGTAAATGGCGACAGCTTCGGCAGTGTAGACACTGCAGGAAGAGTCGAGCCGGTAACTGTGCCTGATGTCGTTCGAAACGACACCACAGCCGACGTATCTAGTTCCTTTCGATCCGTCCGTATAAATTGGAATAAAATCCGCGTACTGACTCCGATGGAAAGCAAAGAGACGTTGGAAAACAATTGGACATGTGGTGCTCTTGCTGTATGAGGCAAAGGGATTATGGTAAAGAAACCTTGGAATATTCCAAGAATGAAATTTAATAAAACTTCGCTGTTTAACAACTAAGTCATGTAGGCTGAGTTCCTTGCTGATTTCTTTCACCCTCTCAGAGAAAGGACGTATAAAAGAAGGTCGAGCTTCGTAAAGTCTCCGTAAAGAAGTACTGATATTAACAGTTTGAATTTGATGAAAATTAACGGAAGACATGCGATAAAAATAATTGAGTGACAATTTCTTACGCCGCAAGTTCAAAGGTAACTGGTTACAAAGGACATAGAGACTCTGCACAGGTGACGTTCGAAATGCACCACAGCAGATTCTCAGAGCATTATGGTGGATTGGGTCAAGCTTCCGCAAGGTAGTTTTGCAGGCAGATCCGTAGACGATACATCTGTAGTCGATCCGAGACAGAATCACCGACTGATACACTCGGAGTAGAGAAATTCGATCCGCTCCCCAAGAGGTGTTGGATAACACCTTCAAGATGTTGAGGGATTTCTCACACTTCTTCCGCAGATGTAAAATGTGCGGAAGGAAAGTGAGTTTGCGGTCGAAAATTACTCCGAGGAAGCGGACGTCAGGGACGACAGGAATAGACGTATTACGGATGCGAATGTCAGGATTGGGATGGAGGCCCCGTTTCCTACAAAAATGCACGCAACTACTCTTACTGGGAGAAATACTATGCCCATTCGCGTCACACCAAGTAACCAAGTTATTAACTGCATTCTGGAGTCGCCGCTCGATTAGATGCATGGACGATCCTTCGCAGGAAATCTGCAGATCGTCGACATACAAAGATCCGTGAACAGATGGCTGAAGTTTTAAAAGAATTGGTGACAGGTGACAAATGAAAAGAGTCGGGTTTAAAATACTTCCCTGAGGAACTCCTTCAAATTGAGTAAAAGAAGATGATAAAATATTTCCGACACGTACTTTAAAATTTCTTAAAGATAAAAACATCTGAATAAAAAGAGGCAAATTGCCTCTCAATTTATAAGAATGTAAAGTGCGTAAAATCCCATAGCGACACTTACGGTCATATGCCTTTTCGATATCAAAGAAAATAGAAACCAAATGATTCCTCCGTACGAAAGCAGTACGAATCTGACTCTCGAGTTGCAAGATGTTATCTATCGTGGATCTTCCTTTACGGAAGCCACTCTGAAACAGAGGAATGCATTGATTCTTTTCCAATTGATAAACGAGCCGGGCATTGACCATACGTTCAAGGGTTTTACAGAGGCAACTCGTCAGAGCGATAGGCCTATAGTGGAGAGGGTTCTTTGGATCCTTACCAGGCTTCAGGATAGGAATAACGATTGCCTCCTGCCACTGGCTAGGAAACACATGCTCCCTCCATATTCGGTTGAATAGGTAAAGGAGACTGACAAGTGAATCCTCGCTCAAGTGGCGAAGAATATCGTAAGTTATACCATCAGAGCCTGGACTGGTATTGTAAGCGAAGGACAGAGCCTTTCTCAATTCCCACATGTCAAAGTCACAGTTGTAAGGGAGTGGTTGCCGACACCTGAAGTTGATAGGTGTCTGCTCAGAACGATTCTTAGTCGCTAAAAATGTAGCGCTATATGAATCGGAGCTTGACACACTAGCAAAAGAGTGGCCAATGACATTGGCCACTTCGACAGGTGAAGAATGCACAGCATTTGCAGTTTCCATTATCGGGATGGAAAATTCCCGATACAGGGAGTTCGCAGCTTTTACCTTTCTCCATAACTGTTGACTTGTGGTAGACGATGTTATGGAAGAGACATACCTGATCCAAGATTTTCTCTGACTATGTCGCCTTACTCTGCGTGCAATCGCCCTTGCCCTTTTAAAAGCTACGAGGTTTTCGGTTGTGGGATATCGTCAATGGTAGCCATGATGAGAGCTCACAAACGTCGTCGCACAGTACGAAATCGAATAGATATTGGGCGGGATGCAAACATACCCATTTCCTGACTAATGGTCCGTAGCGTGGTTGTAAGGTTTTGCAAAGCTGACCTCAAAATATGTCTGCCCTCTCGCGCGTTAGTCATGGGATGGCGTGGAGATCCTGCATGCCCTTCATTATAACTCTCAGAAACCTATTGATTCTATATTCGCATGACAGTGGTTGGATTTCGACCAGTGTGACAGGCGATATCACGGAACCATAATCCACACTCTCTATAGGCAACGATCCTGCCTGTGTCGAATTCTGACCCTTACTGGTAAGAATTTCTTCTTATTCGAAGCATAACGCGATATTTTGAGCAAACTCTGACCTTACAAAGTGCTTCTCCAATGAGAAATCCACCGCACAACTTTCCTTTTATGCGGTGATTCAGATGTCATATCTTTCTTCTGCTTCCTCTAAATGCGCTGAAATACTAATGATTTGCATCTAACAACCACTTTATCCTTTGACTGTGATTTTGACGTTCGTCAGATCATTCCTTCCTAGTGTTGCAATTTTAATGGCCAGAAGTGTATTTGTAATTTTTGAAGGTCTAAAAAAATTCGTTTTGTTCGAAAAGGTAGATTTTTTTTTTCAAAAAACAATGAATGAAGATTTCTCATCCTCATTCCATTACTTTAGGGGGAGGAGGGAATTTAATATAATATCTGTTTCAAAAATGATAGTGTTCTAAATCCAGGGTTGAAATACAGTTTAACAACCACTCTTGGCTTGATCTTGAAAATCTCCGAATTGGTATGTTTTGGAGTAACACAGATACTCCACAGATCACCAAATAAAAAAAATTTACCGCCGACAAATATACATTCTTCTGTTTCAAATGGGCACGATTAAATTTCCGAACTTCGTAAATTACAGTGTCCAAGTTAAGTTGCAGGTTTGTGTCTTGTTTCTTCAAAAAACTCATCTTGTGGAATAAGTTATGCTGCTGCATGACAAATAGAATGCATCCTCAAAGTTCTCACGTGGTAGAGTTCAAAGTTTGGAGCAGGTGCCTGTTCAGCCGCCATCTTCGTATTTTCAAACTTAACACCGATTTTTTGCAAAATATTTTCGAAAATATTTTGTACATAGGGTTTTTTACTTTTTTTAAAAAATTACTTCCCACTGAAGACACACTTTTACGTCTTATTTTGTAAAAATAAAGGATTTTCTCTTATCATAGCAGTTTGTGTAATCCCTAGAAATTGTTCGTGTACTCCTAGGTGCACGTGTACCATGGTTTGAGTGAGTTAGTGAGTGAGTGAGTGTTAGAGTTCGTGGAACAAGAACCAAATTCGGGCTAAATTGCACGACACATTTGCTTAAACTTGTGACAATATGCTATTCGCGGTTTTTTCTTCGGTAATCTTGGAGAGTTTTTGTAATTTTAATTGAATACATTCCAACTCCTTACCAACCAATGAAACGTGATTGGGAAAATTGGGTGAAGATAAGAACTGTAATGAATTGAATTAAGGATTGTTATTTTTAAGCGAAATAGAATTGAAAGGAAGAAAGAATGGAAATAGATGGTAACGACAGGCTGACAGATGTTAGTAAATTGGAGATAATTATAGTAATCTATCGTTTGTAGTAAGATTGCGTACAAGTGACTCCTGGTTAAAATATATGAGTCGAATCTGCTGTATTAAAGAAGTGTCTCATTCATTGCGAGTGAGTTGGTAAGCTAAAACTTCATTGTTTAATTAAGGATTTAAATGAATTAAGAGAATCGAGAGAGAGAGTGGTCTTACATGTTCTGAGAAGATAGTTAATAAACTTATCTTTTTTCTGAAGTCTCTTCATTTGGAATTTTAAACTTATCGAATATTTAATTGAAATTTATAATATCTGTAGAGTTTAAGTAAAGAAGGGTGGCTGTTACAAACTGTTATCAAACTAAAAAAGGGGAAAGGTAAAAATTGATTGATAAGAAGGGTCGAAAATAGAGAAAGATTTGTAGGATATCCCGGATATGCAACACTCATGTTTAGCAAAAACAGTAAGCCTCAAGAAAACGAAAAGATCGTTAGGATACCTCGGGTTCATGTTACCCATAATTACTCAAAAAATGTAAATCCCCGAAGGGACCACGGTTTTAGAGCCTGTAGTTAAGTCAATTAATTTGTTGAAGAAAATACGGCTTGGTCGCGAATGAAGAATTTGGGTAAAATGAGAGAATTAGCAAATTGATTGAAGTTTCCAGAAGGACTGAGAAGTGACTGCTTTTGACAGCTTGATTTTTGAAGAGGGTGGATCGAGAGGATCAACCTTTTACTTTCGATAACTAGAATAGGATGTTCTTGTGGTTTTACAGATTTTTATGAACAGATTGTTCTTTCATTCATCATCTTCAATAGCGAAATATTATGAAAATTCATCGGCAAAGAAGGAATTTAAAATAACTTTTTTAAAATCAAAACGGGTACTGAAAGTTGCTTCACATTATTCCATGGTTTTAAAATATTTTAATTCATAAATGTTTTTAATTATTCTTATGTGTTTCCTTATTTCGAGATCATTTCATTTGTCAAAGCAATTCTAAAATGTAGATATAAGTTTAAATTAAGCGTACGATACGATAATTGGAGATGTTTGTTTTTCTTTTTAATTAATGCATCACTAGAGCGAAATAATGTTGTTATTACCACGCAAGAAATCTCCGCTACCTCCTTGGGCTTAGAGCGTTTCTCCAGGTACCAGGGAAAGATTACCAGCAGGGAAATTACTTTTAATTAGTAGCTCAAATCAGCTTTCATGCAACCGAAAAAAAAAAGACTTTGGCCAATTATGCTCAGTGAATGGTATCCGATGTCCTCTGAGTAATTTTGATTGATTCCGTGAGTTTGTGCGTTGAGCTTCAACGGCTTCTTATTGTTCATGCTGGGAAAGATCTAAAGAATAGGTTCCTAATCGTGAGTGTGAGTGAGTGAGTGAAAATAAAGTTTATTGGCGCAAGAGCCAGATAGGGCTATGCTGTACCAAACAAGATTAAATTGTGGTCTAGACGTGAAGTTGAAAAAAGATAAAAAGTGTGTGACATTGGGCTATTCGTGGTTTCTCTTCACTAACCTTGGGGACTTTTAATTGAGATTGATTGCTTTCGCTAAACAACCTTTGCCCATACAAAAATGAAAAGTGATACGTAAAGTTATTATGTAAACCAGTTAGGAATGAAGTGAAGTGGTTGAGTTAAGAAATATATAAACTCCGACTGGAAATAGCAAGAGTATCTGAGAGGCTGAAAGGGTAGAGAGGTTGAAAGAGAGAGGCTGTAGGAGAGGTGAAGCTGAAGTGATAGATAAGTGGAAGGAGGAATTAGGGATTGCAATAGAGGGTTCGAGTAAAGATTGCTGCTAGAAGGATATTTCTTAGTGTTTTCAACAGTTGATCCAGAATCTGAGTTGCAGTCGAGGAAGAATTAGCGGTAAAAGTCTGTTAGATTACTATTGGTGGGTTGAATTAGGATATTAGAAAGCTTACCCGGGAGAGCATAGGCAGTTGTTGTCATGGTAAATATATGTTAATAAATTGTTTAAAAGTTGCTTTGGTGATTCTGTAATTATTTGTGTCGTAGTGTTTAATAATTGAATCTAGTGATGGCACAAGATGAAGCCCGGGTCGGTCGGGCGTCACAAGTGGTTGACAAGAAGGAGGGTCGAAAATAGAGAATAGGATCGCTAGGGTATCCCAGGGTGCGTCACCCGTGTTTACCAAAGACAGTAAACCCCATAGGAAAGAAAAAGATCACTAGGGTGCCTCGGGGTCATGATGCCCGTAATTACCTGAAGAAGGCAAGTCCCTGAGGTCCCCTGATATAACCCCCAGGGGCAGGGTGTCCGGCTATACCTCCAGACGCTGGGTACCCATTTTAGTCGCCTCTTACGACATGCATAAGATACAGTGGGACTATTCTGTCATTCCCGGTCACCACACAGATCAGGTTCCCAATCGTATTTGGCCTACCATCCTCTTCTCGAAAAAATTTACTCACTACTCCTTTTTCAGAAGAAAAAAAAAATTCAAGATAAAAACCAACGTCTTTAAAAACAACGTTTTTATATGGTGGCAAAGTTTATTAAAAAATAATTATTCAAATATTAGTTAAAACTTGTCGCAGATGTCTAAATATTGTATTGTTAGGCGAGTAAGAACGATTCTCAAAGTTTCACAGCTCTAGCTTGATGGGAAGTTGGTTAAATTAACGATCGAAAATTTGATGACACACACACACCAAGTGAAATACATAATAATTTTTAACTTTAAAATTTACTTAAAAAGAGACATTTGTGAGCGTATTAAAAAATTCATAATACTCACAAAATCAAAACATGTATTTGAAAGTTTGTAAGTCATTCTATTAAAAAAAAATGGTAACCAAAATTCAGAAAAAATTATTGTGATAAGACACTGCGCCAAATATTGGATTCTTTCTTTCTTGTGAATGATTACTGACTGAAAGTCAGCAACCCTTACTATCTCCCCTTTGTGAGTTTTACGATACCTCATGTAGCGTATGGGGAGTTCCTGGTGTTCCCAGAGGGGGAAAGAAATTTTTTCCTCAATCCTAAAAGCGCCGAGGGAAAGAATATTTTGACTTATTAAAATTATTGAAATATTAGTTAAAACGTGTCACAAATGTCTAAATATTGCATTGTTAGGCGAGTACGAACGATTTTCAAAATTTCAAAGCTTTAGCTTGATGGGAAGTTGGTTAAATTAATGATCGAAAATTTGATGACACACACTCACTCACACACACCAAGTGAAATTCAGAAAAACGTTGTAATAATTCGATATAAAAACCAACGTTTTTAAAAACAACGTTTTTATATGGTGGCAAAGTTTATTAGAGAAAATTATTGAAATATTAGTTAAAACTGTTAGTTATTTTTAACTTTAAAATTCACTTAAAAAAAGACATTTGTGAGAGTTTTAAAAAATTCATAATACTCATAAAATCAAAACATGCATTTGAAAGTTTGTAAGTCATTCTATTAAAAAAAGAATGGGAACCAGAATTCAGAAAAAATTATTGTGATAAGACACGGCGCCAAATATTGGAAACTTTCTTTCTTGCTCATGATTATTGACTAAAAGTCAGCAACCCTTACTATCTCGGCGATAGTAAAGGGGAGATAGTATCTCCCCTTTCTGAGTACAAAAGGTTTACGATACCGCATGCTGCGTGGGGAGTGTCCGGTGCTCCCAGAGGGGGAAAGAAATTTTTTCCTCAATTCTAAAAGCACCGAGAGGAAAGAATATTTTGACTTATTAAAACTATTGAAATATTAGTTAAAACTTGTCGCAAACGTCTAAATATTGCATTGTTAGGCGAGTACGAACGATTCCCAAAATTTCAAAGCTCTAGCTAGATGGGAAGTTGGTTAAATTAACGATTGAAAATTTGATGACACACACACACTCACTCACACACACACACACACCAAGTGAAATTCAGAAAAACGTTGTAAAATTCGATATAAAAACCAACGTTTTTAAAAACAACGTTTTTATATAGTGGCAAAGTTTATTAGAGAAAATTATTGAAATATTAGTTAAAACTGTTAGTTATTTTTAACTTTAAAATTTACTTAAAAAAAGACATTTGTGAGAGTATTAAAAAATTTATAATACTCATAAAATCAAAACATGCATTTGAAAGTTTGTAAGCCATTCTATTAAAAAAAAAATGGGAACTAGAATTCAGAAAAAATTATTGTGATAAGACATGGTGCCAAATATTGGAAACTTTCTTTCTTGCTCATGATTATTGACTAAAAGTCAGCAACCCTTACTATCTCGGAGATAGTAAAGGGGAGATAGTATCTCCCCTTTGTGAGTACAATAGTTTTACGAGGCCTCATGTGGTGTGGGGAGTGCCCGGTGTTCCCAGAGGGGGAAAGAAGTTTTTTCCTCAACCCTAAAAGCGCCTAGAGGAAAGAATATTTTGACTTATTAAAATTATTGAAATATTAGTTAAAACTTGTCGCAAACGTCTAAATATTGCATTGTTAGGCGAGTAAGAACGATTCCCAAAATTTCAAAGCTCTAGCTTGATGGGAAGTTGGTTAAATTAACGATCGAAAATTTGATGACACACACACACTCACACACACCAAGTGAAATTCAGAAAAACGTTGTAAAATACAAGGACTCCCGTTCTTGAAATCAATAACGTATAATTGTGAGTGAATTATTTGGGAGGTACTATTGTATTTAAAAATGCTTCTGTAAGTCAGAAAAATAAAGTAATCAAGTGGAAACATTCCACAATATGTCCCCTGCAAGGATTCAATGGCATTAAATTGCATACAATCAATCCTTTTATTTTCACTCATTCGATTACTTTTTATTCCTGGCAACTGAAAGTAATAATCTATCTTTGAAGAGAAAAGTTGAAAACTCCACGGGATTAACATTACGCAAGGAAATTCATGATGGCGTGCCTGCTAAAGCCTTAATCTTGTCGTGACTTGTATAAACTTTGTTGATCGAGCGGAGTAATATCCTTACATATTGTGATGCACTGCGCATGTCCCGACTCGTTCATGTACTAGTCCAAAAGGTATTAGGAACAAGTGAGTGAGTCATGGTAGAGTGTGATGGCGAAGGAGCTAGATGTGTACAAGCTGCGTCCAAGGAGTAACCACGTTCTAGACGTTTAAAAAATGAAAAAAAAATGATAAAAATTGGTTGACGAGGAGGGTCGAAAATTGAGAAGGATCGCTAGAGTATACCGTTTACAATATGGATTATTCCTGCTTGGCAGTCATTTAGAACGAGTTGTTGGAACATGTGTTCGATGATATTGAATATTAATCGAGCTTTTCATATCATTCTTGCGAGTATTGCAAGGGAGAGAAGGAGTAGTTAACGCTCCCTTAGATCGTTTCAACACCCCCCCCCCGTTGACTTCCTGTTGACCGTACCGACTACATCGAGAACTACAAAAATATAGGGATAATCAAAAACTTAGTGGATTGATTCCCTCCCTAAGCATGAACACAGTAGGGAGTGCTTTTATTTTTAAATCATTTCTTATGATGGCTAGTTTAAAAAAACATGTTACATATTTATAAGTAAACTAGCTATAATTCTCATTCTTCACAAGAGTGAATTCTTAAAATAAAGCCGAGAACAGTACAATGTCAGAAGCAAAAGAATATCGTGACGTCATGTGATGTAACAAGCGCCAGAGCTATGCTTAGTGAAGTCTTTTTAAAGAAAAGAAAAAGGCTGAAAATTGGTAATTAAGATTTATACGTTAAAAAATTCATCAAAATGATAATCTTTTGAGAAAAAAAGATTTTGGGAAAAAAATTGTAGCATCTGCTGAAAAACGGAGGAAAATAGCGAAAAGGAATGGGGATAAGAATGGAGTTGCAAAATATTACCAAAAATAAATTGGAATTTTATTTATCTATTTACTTTTTGTCGGGGATATGCTTATGGTTTCTTCTCCTCATCCATGAAACATCCAAACAATTAAAAAATTTAATTTGCAAAATGGACAGAAAAACAAACTGTCAAAATGACGTACAAGATTGTAATCTAATGTTGATAGGAACTGTGTGGTATGATTCCCAGTGACAGAGTGGTTCTAGTCACATGCTCCAATAATCAGGAAATCTCTTATGAATCATACGATTCAGGATGGAATGGTGGAATTCACAGCCATATCTAAGCAAAGGAAAACTGCAATTCGACAAAATTACCTGAAATTTTGTTTTTTACATTATTGTGTGATTTAATCCTGCAAATAATAATAAAGTTATTGTTTCGAAATACATTTCTTTCACTTCTGTTTAAATAATACTGATTTATTATCTATATTTGTCAAATGTTCAATTGGAAAGCGTGCGATATGTACATAAAAATTAATTTTACTAGTTTTAGCTACCTATTTGACAGAGAAATCAATAACTGAAATATCTGCTTGAAAACCAGATTACCAGGTTATAATTATTTAATTTAAAGGTAACAACAATTTGTAGAAGCCCGTTCAATAATCTCGCAAATTAAATGTCATTCTAAGATTTTGCAAAAGAATAAAGAATGCTAAGAGTCCTTAAGGAGAGAAAAAGATGACAAAATACTGCATATATATTCTAAATTTTGTGTGTGTGTGTGTGTGTGTGTGTGTGTGTGAAAATACTGCATATATATTGTAAATTGTGTGTGTGCGCGAGCAATGGTTTACCTTTAATTCTTATTAGTTTCAATAATTTAAAATTTCCTTACTTTTCCCATTCTCTCATTTAAAAGGAAAGCATTCCTTCTTATTTCCTGATACCATTCCTTTTTAACTTAATTTATGTAATCACGCGTTCTCAAAAATTCGAAGAATAAGCAGATCCAACGCTTTTTCAGACCTGTAGAGATGGTCTTTACTAGACTTTAGGTCTGCACTTAAATTCCCTCGAAATCCCTCCATTCATCCGACATGTTCTATGACGTTTATTGTGAAAAATTCCTGTTTTATAACCTATTACACAGCGAAAAGCCCTCCTCTTGCTTTTACTCTTGCTCTTACACTCCTCTCTGATGATCATACGAGATATTTATGGCTTTTCGCTACGGCCTTGATGGCCAAAGCCCGACTAAAGTCTGACAAAATAAATAAAAAATCTTTTCGGCCATGCATTCAGACTGCTCTATTGATGTTGAACTAATGTTTAATATCATTCATGATAAAAGCCAGCAGCATGTTTTATTGTACTATATTATATATATATATATATATATATATATATATAATTGGCTCCATTTTTTTTCATAAGAATGCCAAGAAGATTGCTAGGTAAAGAAAGCATGATTTGAAGATCACGATTAAAAAGATAGGTTTTTAACAACTGCTTTAAAAAACTCTTTTAATTTGATTCCTTTTAATTCTAATTATAAAGTAAAATCACATCCATATATCGATAGAACAAAAATGTACTTAATTTTAAAATAATTTTTCTTAAAAAATAAAATACTTTATATAAAAAGTAACGGTGCAGAAAACATGCTTATTTTCTGAAAAAAATTGTTCCATGTTAAACTTGGACTACTACATTAAAGTCGTGCATTGAGAGTTTTTTTTTTTTTTTTTTTTTTAAGATAAAAGTTTCAAAAAAACTTTCAAAGTATTTTTTATTTCAATTGACAAAGAAAGCAGGAGGATTTTACACAGAAAAAGAAAAATTCCAACGCACACACTCTAAATTATAATATAATCTGCATTGTATTATAATATTCTTTATTTTAAAAAAATGCATTTTTTTTCTGCACTTCTAAGACTTTTACTGAATTCAAATTTATCTGCATATACACGCTGGAAAAAGTAATTTTAAGATCACAAACAAACATAATTAAGATTAAAAACCATATAAAAACCTATTTGTCTCATAAATATTTATATTATAAACAATAATCTTGTCATAAAATTATACTAAAAACAATTGTGGCATAGAATATGTGGGCCTTTTTTTCCCCTATGCAATGGTATTTGAATGCAAATACAAAAACATGAAATTCAGAGAAAAAAAATGTTTTTTTATAATAATATCGTTCCCAAAAATATAACGTTTGGATATGTATGTAGAAGATTAACCTGTGTGATTTCACAACCACCTCTGAGTGTGTGCGTGTGTGTCTTCTTTCTCCTTTTCTTTCCATTTATAACGTACTATGTTCGCAAAATACTTACAAAATTTTAAAAATAGTCGTACATATGATTTTTAAATCCAATATACTAATAAAAAAATTTAATGTGTGACAAAAAAAAAACAATTCTAACTAAAAACTTATGAGCTTAAATATATAAAACTCTATAAATTTGCAAGAAACTTGTTGCCACACTGAATTAAAATTTCATACATCACTCTGAAAAATGGTTTTAAACAACGAAGAATATTCAGTTGGGAAAAGTTAAATATAAGGACTATTTAACTTTATGGAGTTTTATGGAACTTTAAGGATCAATTAATTTTTTTAAAAAAACTCCATCACATAAGATTAGATTTACAAAGACAACAAGTTAATGGTCTAGCTGTGAACAATTTCATCAATATGGACACGCACACTTTTTTTTTAATTTACAGACACATATTTATTCATTGTACTAAAAAAAATTACGATTAAAATTAAATTTTGATGTTCGTTATGGGTCTTTTTTCCGATTTTGTTTTTGACTAATTTGTTTTTGTTGTTGAGATGGGTTTTTTTAAATGTTCTCATAGTGAAAACTTTTCTTGCTACACCTAATGTTATCATTATCGGTACTCACATCATACTGGACAACACAAATTTTTAGAAATCCCGATTTAAAAGGATTTTTAATCTTTTGCGATGTAGATTTTTATCACTCACTCACTTATATTAGAATACATGCCGTTTTTATAGCTTGGAGGAAGGGAGTGTAACGTTTATTGGCGCAAGAGCCAGATGTGGCTATGCTGCGCCAAACAAGATTTAACTGTGGTCCAGACGTGAAGAAATTGAAAAAAAGACAAAAATTGGTTGACAAGAAGGAGGGTGGAAAATAGAGAAGGACCTGGAGTGTGTCACCCGTGTTTACCAAAGATAGTAAACCCCATAGGAAAGAAAAAGATCCCTAGGGTGCCTCGGGGTCATGATGCACGTACTTACCTGAAGATAGCAAGTCCCTTGGATAACCTGATATAATCCCTAAGGGCAGGGGTCTGGATATACCTCCAGACGCTGGGTACCCATTTTAGTCGCCTTTTACGACATGCATGAGCTACAGTGGGACTATTCTGTCATCCCCGGTCACCACACGGGTCATTTATCGCTTCGAATTGGGGTTATTTACATCCAGCTCAGATGTGGTCTTAGTTTAGTTTTTATTAACGTCGCACTAGAAGCAACACGAGGGCTATTGGCGACGGACCTCGTAATTTTGAACCACGGTCAAGTGACGAGGACGACACCTGAGCTGGCACCCCCCTCTCCTAACATCCACACCACGCTAACGGGAGGACTTTGGGCCCCGAACAGATTCAGATGTGGTCTAACCGTGGCGCTTTGGATGCTTTCAAGTGTCGCTTCGGTCAGTTCTGTGCCAGCCATCGTGGTTTCGAATAATAGTAATTAGATCAAATACATTCAAAAAAAATCAAGATATTGCAAAAGACATTTGAAAATCGTTTTCATGATTTTGCTAAAGAAGAAAATTGCAATCTCGCCTTTAAAAAAACCTTTTCCATTTAGCGAACAAAGCATAATGCAGATGCTTAATAACATCCAAACCGAACTGATTGATTTAAAAATAAATTCATTCTTAAAAACGAAACTTATTGAGTTTTTTTCACATCAAAATAGTTCGGACGTTCATTTCCATATGAACATTATCCAGAGCTAAGAAAGTTTGAAAAAAAAATTATAAATGTCGCTTTGGATGGACATACAGATATGAACAAGCATTTTCATCAATGAAAATGGTTAAAAGCAAAACAAGATCGCGAATTACTGACTCAAATTTGAAGAATTTTCTGCTGCTCTTAATAACAAATTTATATATATATATATATCACCAAACATTAAAATACTATCTAAATCCAAACAGACGGAAGAGTTTCATTAACAGTAAGAAACGTTTATGTTCTGTAATAGATATTGCTTTTCCTACAATAATTAAAACATTTTTTTAAAAAGTTAATTATGTCCATAAGCATACGCCAAGACCAGGATTCCTATTAACATGAAGACAGAGGAGAGAACAGACCAATCCAAATTCCGAGCTGATAACGCTATCAGTGCCAACAACTGTAGTCCACAGTTATCTTACAAATATAGCGCAATCACAGTTATAGTTACATCTATAGCGGTTACACAGTTATAGTTACATCTATGGCACCATCACAGTTATAGTTACATCTATGGCACCATCATAGTTATAGTTACACTTATAGCGGTTTTACAGTTATAGTTACAACTATAGCGCCATCATGAAACCATCACCCTCACGTATAGATCCTTCGCTACTATTGTAAATTGGTGCTTCATTAAATTGGCGTCAATTAATTAATTTAAGGGGACTTAGTACCTTACGAAATCAAAAGTAGAACATTTTGAGAAACTTTTTTCAATTCTTCATAAAACAACAAGTTTTGCTGATTTCAGTATGAAACTTTGCCAGTTTGTGTGATAAAATGCGTAGTTTAAAATATTGGGTCAAGTTTTGCTATTAAATTAATATATTTTCTTATACAACATGAAATATGCGTACAAAAATTTGAAAAATAAATTAGCTTACCTTACGTTATCAACAAGATAACTTTTGAAAGAAGTACAGTAGAACCATAATTCTTATACCAAATTAAAGCTAAATAATGACCTTATTCTGTAAACCTCAAATTTTAAATTTACCTTACATTAAAAAAATTGAAAAATTAAAAAAGTTATCAAGTTTGTATTTAGTAACTTTTTTTCATGTATCATGTTATAAAATAAAATCTAATCATCCTATTAACAAAATTGAGGTTCACAGAATAAAGATTTACAAGTACAACACTCATGTAAAATTTTAAAGCTCTGCATACAAAAGATTTTTTTAATCTTGTGGGAAAGTGTGAAAATAGCAAACTGAGAAAAAGAGGTATGTTTACATTGCATTACATAGAACAAGCCACTTTAGACATTTACATTTCTTGTTGCACAGGGCGTAATAATTGTCGGATTTTGACGCGGTTTGTCTTAAACTGCTCCTAACATTTTGTACTATTTTTTTAAAATCAAATTTGAAAAATCGAACTTTTAAAGGTGCAAAGGTACTAAGTCCCCTTAACTGCATTACTACGTTATTCTTTTTCCTCCCCTAAAAGAAGTAGATTCAACCCTTTTCTCTGTTTATCAATTCTTATTATGAACGCAAGAAGCTATAAAAGTGTTCAAGTTATATACCGCGTCTGAAATCATATGTTAAAAAATTGGCACACGGTATGCAGAATTATGGCCAAATCTTGTGAGGGGGCAGGAAAAGCTATTGTGATGTCATTTTTATTTGCAAAGTTTAGAATTTGGTTTCCTCTTATAGAATTCGCTGCGCAATTCCAGGTTTTGTATCTTACGTTAAAATCGGCAAAAATAACACAACTACTGCTGATTTTAAAAATACACTCCATAACAAAAAAACAAAAAAAAAAAACGACGCACCAAGAAGGAATTGTGCGATGGAGACAAAAATTGGCGGATAGGAAAATAATGTACAGAATAAAAAATGATTACAATTTCAGAAAAATTGTATTTATTTCAGAGTTCCATAGTTGCAAAGTAACGAGATCAATAAGGTGTTGACCCTCCTCTATCCTGGACGCAAGCTGCCACACGACGTGGCATAGAGTGATAAAGCTCCCTGACGGTGTCCTGAGGTATTTCTAGCCAAATTTGCTCCAATGGTCGGGCTAGGTCATCAACATTCTCTGGGAGATGCAGTCGCCTTCCCACATGCTCGATTGGAGAGAGATCTGGCTAGTAAGGAAGTGTATGACAAGCTCTAAGACAATTCATAGCAACACGTGCCGTATGTGTTCTGGCATTATCTTGCTGAAAAATAAAACCAGGGTATTGCAAAAGGAATGGTAGCAAAACAGGTCACAGAATTTCGTCGACTTACCGGTATGCTGTAAGTGTGGCTCTAATGACGACCAAAGGGGTCCGGGTATCAAGACGAATGGCACCCCAGACCATAAATCCTGGTTGAGAGATGATAGTGAAAGTAGGATTAGCCCGCAGCCCTGAGCGTCTCCAGACACGTCTTCGATGATCATCAGGACATAGTTGGATGCGGGATTCGTCGCTAACCACAAAACGTAAACATTCAACATTATTCCAACCTGATCGAGCCAAGCACCACTGTAATCTGACTCGACAGTATGCTTGCGTGAGTGGCAGGTGGCGTAGAGGTCGGTACGAGCGTAGATTTCGCTCCATCAGCCGTCTGTGAATGGTCATGGTGGACACTCGTATGCAGGTCGCACGTCTGATGGTTGATAACGATGAATCACGGCTGTGACAGCTGTTCTGACAACCACTCTGCCCTCCCCATCTGCCGTGGCCCTAGGTCGACCACTACCATAATGACGCTAAAATCTGCCATTGTCCACCCATTCTTGCCAACATCTTCTAATCGCCGCATTGCTTTGACCCATATGACAAACGATTCTCCGATTTGCCCAACATGCCTCTTTCAATCCAATGATACAACCTCTTTCAAACTCTAACAGTTGCTCGTAAAGAGCTCGAATCCTGCGGCGAGGCATTTTTTTCGGTCGTTGAAAGGTATCCTAAATTGCAATGCAACAGAAAATTTGACCATCCTATTGAGAATCGCTTCTTATATACACCAGCTGAGTGCGCAGTTCCGAGTAGATCCCACTATTCATTCATTGGACACCAAATTTGAATCATTTGCATGTTCGACCGAAATGTCTTTGCATACTAAATTTCATTACAAATGGGGAACTCCTTCTTGGTGCGTCGTGGGGTTTTTTTTTTTTTTTTTTTTGTTATAGAGTGTAATTTCCATCCAGAGATAAAGTTGGCTGGGTTCGCTGAAGGGGGAACGTAAACAGAGATAATAGCAACAGGAGTGTGTTTTTGTGTGTTGAGAATAATGATTGTTGCCTCGACATGTTGTAGTGGTGTGGTAGTTGGGCAGTGATGTGCGAGAGAACTTTTCACGAAAATCATGGTTCCTCAAAATTTGTGACGTCACACATAGTATGGACAGCTATAAATACTCGGATGTGGATGAGATGTGTAAGTCTGCCTTTGAAGCGCAAAATATCACTTTGGAATCAATAAAGCACTAGGAAAGGACGAAATCACAAAGAAAATGTTCGAAAATTTTCTTACAAGTATAATTTTCCTCCTTACTCTGCTAATCAATGTAACACTTAAAATGCAATATTTCCCTAAACACTGGAAAACTGCAATTATCTTTCCTGTTCTCAAACCGGGTAAGAATCCCAGCCTACCTGATAGCTATCGTCCAATAGTATTACTCCCTGTTCTTGGCAAACTAACTGAGTCTGTCATTCTCAAAAGATTGTACAACTTACCTATAACAAATACCTAACACCAAACCAATATGACTTTACTAAAAATAATCTTAACTTCTCACCCACTCATCAAACTAACAGAGCATATCACCTCAGGATTTGAACATAAAAAATCTGCAGGTGTGGTATTTTTAGGTATTCAAAAAGCCTCTTACCGCATCTAAATAAATAGACTCACATAGAAACTAATCACATATTTCTTCCCCAATCCCTCACACACTGCATAGACTCATATCTTACAGACAGAACTTTCCAAGTTAAAATTAATAATACACTCTCCACTCCACACAAAGCAACATCTGGAATCGTTTAAGGAAGCCTCCTTGATGCAGTTTTATATAATATTAATTTAAATTACATCTCTCAATATAGTTTAACCACCATAAACATGTAAGCACATGATGCGGCAATGTTAGTAAAATTCAAAATTCCAAAATCAATTCCTTTCACTCTCAACAAACACTTAAAATTTTTTGAAGACTTCAATAACAAATGGAAAATTAAAATAAATATCGAAAAAACAGCTGCAGTTTTATTTACAAGAAAAAAAGTTACGTCTTTCCTCCAACTTTCTATAACACTCAGATCCCATGGTCTGAATCAACCAAATACCTCGGAGTTATACTCGACAAAACGCTAACATGAAAGAACACATACGAAAGAAAAATTCCGGAAAGCCAGATCTAAAATTTAACCCTTAATTTGCCGGAATTCTGAAATGAATCTAGAAAAGAAGTTGCTTCTGCTCACTTCCATTGTCAGCCCTATCATCTCATATGCAAACCCCATCTGGGCGTATGCGGCAAAATCAAATATCCAACTTCTCGAAAGTTCCCAAAACTCAACTCTCTGAATAATCGCAAAGGCAAACCGGTACACCAGAAATAAAGAAATCCTAAAAGCTACAAAAATCCCATCTTTTCGACAACATATCCAAAAACTTGCCAAAAAACTCTTTTCTTCCTTCAACGACATTGAAAATTCAAATATCTAGAACACTACACCCCAAGATCTGATTCCAAAAGACTCCTACACCCCCCACCCATAATTACTTTTATTTTTTTCTATACATTCACATTTATTAAAAGCATATAAAATTATCACTTTTCTCAAAATTTCTGCCTCAATCAGACGTATACGCCCACTCTCCACCTCCATCACTTTCAAACCAACCAAAGCAGCCAATAGAGCAACTCCCTTCCGCTTACCACCAGCGAATGATCAGACAGCCTACCAGCACCAATGTCTACCTAGCACGTTGCCCTCATGGCTCAATTCTCCTGGCACTTCCCATCAACCAATCAAAAATCTCACTCTGACTACACTTACAGAAAGCGTGAACTTCCATCACAACTAAGTCAATGACAAAAATTTTACCGGCCCGAGCCTGAAGGCCACTCTGCTGTCTGTATGCTCGAATAAATTTCGGCGTTCAATGAATGACGTCTCAGAAAATATTCGAAGAAATAAAGAGGTAACGGGAAATTTCAAGCACTGCCAAGAACGCTGCTAAAATAGCCTTCTTCCTTTGCTAATACATGTGGGGGGGGGTGAAAACCCAAACCAACTCCGAAGATAACAAATGACGATTTATTCGTAAATCTTCCAGACTGCACACAGATAGCACAACTTGGACAACAGCAATACACAACGACACAGAAACAAGAACAAAATACACTTTTGCGGACAGTCACAAATATTTTGGCACCGTTTAGCTCACCAACTTATTACTCTTCACTGCAGACAGCCTCCGCAGTAATAGTCTGCATATCCAGGGCAGGCTCCAACGCGATTCCCAGCAGATACACGCTGCTTCCTCACAAATTCACACGATACGCTTTACTTCAAGTGCCAACAGCGTTCCATCGATCCTTCGATCGGTCTCCTCAACAGTCGCCAAACACAGAGTCTCCGAAACAGTTCCGCTAAATTCAGACCGTATCTCCAACAAATTCTAGCATAGGAAAATTCACGAAAAATCAGTAACTTTCTTCCCGTTCGATTTTTCGCTTAGATTCTGGCACCTTCGAGATCTTTCCATTTATCGCCAAATCTGTCACCAAGGTGAAGAGGTCAATTGCTTAAACTCTCTTTATCGAACTGGTGACATCTCTGTAAACGATCTTTTCCATTATAAGAAAAGCGTTGCAGAGGAGAGTCAACTCACTTTCGTAACAATATATATCCACACACAATTTGATCATAAGGCGAGCAGCTGGCCGCTTGTCATGCATTGAGCAAGCCGATGCTTTCAGCTTTAAATTTTTAATATTTCTAATTTTCAAATTTGCAGTTATTATGGAACTTATAATTAATTGTAATTCAACAATTATGATGAGGAGGTATTTCCTTCGCGTTAAAAATTCATTCCTTAACTTAATTTCCTTCGCCTATTCGTACAAAATTTTGTTGCAGGTATTTTAATTCATACGAACAATACTACAATACATGGCGTCAGTATGAAACTACGCAGTATGATCAGCTTCTTGTGTGTGTGTGTGTGTGTGTGTGTGTGTGTGTTTTCCAGTAAAGAATGTCAAGCTATTTTAAAAAACTATTAAAATATTTTTTAAATGATAAATAAACTATTTCATTTTGATGTTTTTAGAACGTTAGTTAAGCAATAGTATTAGTATAAAATATTCAATTTAATTGCTACTTAATGATTTATTAACAATTCTTGATGCATTCAAATATCATTAAAAGATTATGTTAAGATGAAAAACATGTTTTAAATAGCAGACCCTTAATTGCAGTTTCACAATAATTACTTGATAATTACATTCTGAAATAAAACGCATATTAAGATGAATGAATCAAGCATCATAAGAGATTCTATAAATTATTCATCAAAGATAAATGGTTCTAATAGCTATATTTTGGTTAACAGAGGACATTTAAGGGTACCAAAACACGCCAGGAATTGCGGAATACCAATCCAATAAATATCTTCAAATTATTAGAAAAAATTAAATTTTTTACGAGCCTAAGAATGATATTTTAATCGTTTTATAGAACTATAAAAGCAATTTTCTTTAAAAAAAAAAAAGGGGGGGGGGGGCCCTCCCTCTTAGTTGAATATAGACATGATTTGCGAGATATATTTGCATCTAGGAACCATTTTAAAGAAAACTATTGCTCCTTATGGTTCCAAATTTTCTATGCTTCCATAAAGGGTACTTATGCATATAGTGAACCAAAAATATTTCTCTCCAAGTAATAACTAAGTCTTGAAAAATAAATTTTTATGTGAGGAAAAGAAAAAAATTCAAATTTCACAAACTACACTGTTCTATAATTTCTTCAAAGAAAATAAACAATAATATTAGTAAAAATTTTTGGTTCTCTATATTTCGTGCATTGCTTTATACATCAGGAATAAAATAATTATATTTATTTAGCATTATTTTTCAGAATGGTACCTAAATACAAATATATTTGAAAAATCACATCCATATTCATCTCAATAGGGAAGAAAAACTATTGGACCAAAAAAATACTTTTTTAGTTCAATAAAATGAGTCAAATATCATTACTGGGCACACAAAATCCTGAACTCTGTGAATCATTTTAAAACATAAATCACAAAAAGAAAAAATCTTAAATTCGATATTTTATTTTAACCGCATATCCTGGTCTCCTTAATATTTATATATTCGAAATATATACGTAGTTCGCTATTATCTACTCATTTATGGGATATCAATAATAATACATACGAGGGTCGTTCAATAAGTCCTTAGAAAAAAATAGAAAAAACATTTTTTTTTTTTTTTTAATTCTCTAACATAATCTCCTTTCAGCTCTTATTTCTTTTCCAAGCGTTCCTCAACTTTGTTAAGCATCTAAAAAGTAAGATTTCGGAAGATCTACAAAATAAGCATCTGTTTGAGCGATGACCTCTTCGTTCGACGCGAACCGTTGTCCGCCGAGCCTTTTTCTTTTGGTGCGGAAATTCAAAAAAAAAAAAATTCATTAGGAACAAAATCCGATAAATACAGTCGATGTTGTAGCAATTCAAAAGTTGATTCTGGCCATCGAAACTGCACAGGTGTGCACCCATGCGTTGTTTTGATGCAAGAGGATCTTTTTCTTTTTTAAATGAGGAAGTTTTTATTTGATTTCTTCGTTTTTTTTTTTTTTTTTTTTTTTTAAAGTTTACGTCGTCGCACTAGAAGCAACATGAGGGCTATTGGAGACGGACCTCGTAATTTTGAACCACTGTCAAGTGACGAGAACGACACCCGAGCTGGCACCCCCCTCTCCTAACATCCACACCACGACCCGGGAGGATTTTGGGCCCCAACAGATGAAACGTGCATCAGCCCCAGCTACACGGCGGGTCTTTAGGGCCAAGTATCGAACTCGCGATTGAACGAAAACCAACGGCCACTAATCCGAAGTCATGACCACTAAGCTATCGTGGCCTCTTGATTTCTTCGATCAATCGGTCCAACAACGACGAATAGTACTCTCAAGTTGTTGTTTTCCCAAATAATCGATATAGATTATTCCACGTGCATCTCCCAAATCCATGGTTATCACCTTGCCGGCCGATTTCAGCATCTTTACTTTCTTCACAGCCGTTCGCCTTCAAAGTCCCACTGTATTCTTTGTCTCTGGAGTGTGGTAGTGTATCAGCATTTCGCCCACAATTATGTATCGACGCAGAAACTCGTGAGGAATGCGACGAAAAAGGGCCAAAATAGATACAGTCAACCACATGATTACGTTTATTTTCCAAGAGCAAACGCGACACCCATCTTGCCTAGATTATTTTCACACCCAGTTTTTCTCGAAAAGTTGAAAACACTGTATCTTGCGATATGCCATTCGCCTCAACTATTTCGAACGCTTTGATTCGTCGATCCCTCAAAACCATGTCGTGGATTTTGTCAATCATTCCGATAGTAGTCACTTCCGCTGGACGTCCCAAACGATGTTACGTTATGTGGATGTACGGCCACGTTTAAACTCATTCACTCTATTGTAAACAGTTCCAAACACAGGAGCAGATGAACCATGAACTTCATCCACCTTAGCTTTGATCTATTTCGGGGTTAAGCCATTTAAATGTAAGTGTTTATTCAACGCTCGAGGAGTCACTTTTTTTGAATAAACATAAGTTTTATTTGCTTCAAACGACAATAAAAATTAAACAATAAGATTAAAATAACTGAGACAGAAGTCTAGTGGGTCATGATGCTCACAAAAACCGAACTATATTCGATGCTACGAGCGCCATCTCTGGATTTTCTAAGGACTTATTGAACGACCCTCGTACGTCAACTACGTGATGAATTGGTTACGAATTACATTTCACATTTGCTGCCGTGATATAACTCCACTACACTTATCCTATTGGGGCTATATTATCACTACCACATGAAATATTAGTCATGAACATGACAGTGCGGGGGCATACATAACAAGTTCGTTAGTAATCCCACGTACAGCCTGACAGAGATCCTTATAAAATGCAGCTACACCCGTGTGAAAGTCAAGTGACATTTCTTTTTCATTTGAGGTCAACACTTGTTCTCAGATTTGAAATCCAATCACA
>BMAW01072820.1:0-142779 GCA_019974015.1 Nephila pilipes
TAATTTATCTGTAATTACTTGGGTATTTTAATATAGCGCCTCAAGCTTTTGTAAATTGTATAATATTTTATATTTTTAAGAAATCGTACCTTTCAGCCCATCTTCAAAAAAAGCTTGGATGTAATAGTATTTCTGTTCCTCATATTTATTTTAATAAATTTCATTGTAGATCTTTTCTAGGCAATGAGCTTTGTAATTTATATTAACGAAACCTGGATTAATGCTGCTGTGTTTTTATTTTTATTATAAATATCTTTATTTAACCCTTCAAAATTCTACAATTACAAACGTTGTATAAGTAATCAAATTACTTTCGCCGGATAAATTAGTTAAAGCAAATTCAAGTTTTAACTATTTTGTATTGCCAAACAGGCTGCTAAAAGCGAATGAATTTATAATTCGAATAATAAATACGTTTTTTATATATAACTCCTCTCGATGATATTCATCACCGGACAATACGGCAAGAATTCTTAGAATTGAAAAAAAACGAAAACCGCTAAATGAGGATTATTGTTTTATCGAATTAAGTGTTTGTGAAATGATTTCATAATTTTTTAAATTTTTTAAAAAGAATTTATCGTTGAAATTATTTAAACACAAGTCTTGATGAAAGGAAAATTCCCAATTCCTTAATTAATTATTCATTCTGTGATCTATTTTTCAAAAAGTCAGGATAAAAGAAAAATGCTTGCAATAAGCTTGTATTTTTTTTTTTTTTATTTGAAAAGGGAAATAAACGAAACATGAGATAAAAATTTTGAGTAATAATTATAAGTTTTAAATTTAAGAGCTGTAAGAAGTTATCAAGATAGTTTTTAATTTGAATTTTAGTTTTCAAATTCTAATTATTTTTGCCTTATTATTCATAAATGTCCTTTTTTTTTTTTTTTCTTAAGACCTCGATTTATTTTAATTACAGTCGATTATTTCGAATTAATTTTATAAGAGTTTTATTTTATGTATAAAAATTTATCCAGTAATCATAGAATGTTGAAATTTAATATTCCTCCTACATGTTTACAATACGTACAGTACTGTATCATAAGATGGATAGCTAATTTCCAGTAGGATGAGTCGAACATTTTACTATTCGTTTTCATTTTCAAATACAAGTTTGATCAGCTTGTCGAAATTTTTCATTGATAACATTTAACGACAAGAACTGACCTTTCACCCTATCAATCATTGTTGGAAACAACAACACAGATGTCCCCTTCCACTTTCAATGTGCAGAGAAACTTTCGAAACTTCTCAGCATCATTTATCGCCCTATGTCGCCTAACTCTCGCCAACTGATTACTTTTCCTGCGGCAACCCTTATCTTACTCTGAAGCCAACCGCAGTATAAAAACACGAGCTTATTGGGGTCCCAGATACACGCAAATTATTGCTGTAACTTAATTTCGAAGATTTACTCTGCTTGGTCAGGTTTTTTTTTTTTGGACTGGACATGTCACTCGGACCTTTAGAAAAAATAACACGAGAGGAGACTTTACGTCTTCGAAAAACATACATTGGGTAAGCATGATTTGTTTTATTTAAATTTTTTTTTAATTCTTGAGAATGGTGTTCTTAAAAAGGCTTGTTCTTTAATTTTTTTTTAAATGATTAATCAGCAGAAATGTAAAACCTTTATTTTTTAAATGTTGTTTACATTTTTAACTTGCTATTTGTATGTTTTTTTTTTTTTTTTTAAAAAAAAAAAAAAAAAAAATGTGATGTATGGTAAGGTATGTTCCTTTAAATGTGATTGTAGCATGTTGCTTTGTTCATGTATGTATTACATATGCATGTTTGTTCCTGATATCTATGTCTGTGAGTGTGGATGCTTTTTGTGAATGGATGCCGTGATGTACAGGAAAGGCGTTTTTAGGCTTTCGAAATTATACATATAAAAGAGTGGAATTGATCAAAATACCACGTGCAATAATACTAATATTGCAGAAAATATTAATTTCACGAATCTTGTTTGACAAAGAAAAAAATGTTAAACGTTTTGTTTCAATGACAAAGATTCCAGAAAATTCTTTATTGAAAAAAAGGAAAAGAAATTCTTCTCTAAAATACCTTTTATTTAAAAATGTTGGCTTGCAATGGTTGAAGTTCAAATATTTTCAGGAATAGCATACAATAACAAAAAATTTTGTATTGTGTCAATAAAAATTGATCTTTATTAATAATTCATCATGAAATAAATTAGTTTTTTTTTTTTTAAAAAAAAAGTATCTATGTTTCTGTACAACAAAGTTTTTAGGAATAATTTTTTATGAAAATCCTTAACTAATTAAATGAAAATTAAATTTTAGGTGCATTTTGTAATTCTTTATTCAAAGTTGTAGTTTTTGCAAATGACTCGTGTAAAAAATAAATGCAATTAACTTCCATTCTTATTTCATCCTCCAAATTTTTTCTATCTTTTCTTACAATTGTAATAATTTACAACAAAAATTTAAGGGGATTTTTTTCAACATAATTCTCCATACAATGTTTTATCTTCTTTGAAAAATGTTTAATAAAAAAAAATAAGCTGTTTTTAACTTTGATTCCAGTTTGTTTTCTCTAAAAGTGTAATAATTTATGTCAATAAAAAATATAATTTTTTCATTTACGTCCTTGATTCTACGTTATACATCGAATTTATTTTAAAATGTAAGTGAGATCACATTGTAGCTGTGTACAATCTATCCTTTCACCTAATTTTTTTTTAAATTAATAGTTTATAATAAAAAATAAAATAAATAAATATTTTATATGGTTTTCTGAATGTGTTACAAATATTTTTACACATAGAATTGATTAATAAATTAGTTGTTTCTTAGTTCAGTTTTTTTACCTTTCTTCTCTCTTATGTTAATTTAATTTATTTAGACGAAATAGCTCAGTTTTATATTCTTGTTCTTATCATTTATCGTAGATTTATTAAGACTCCTTGAGAAAAAGAAACAGTGCTTACATCGAGTTTTATATTTATATTTTTATAATAATCCAAAAATTAAAATGAAAGAAAATGGAAAAACTATTTTACGTCATTTTACTTCATCATGTAATAAAGCAAGTGTAATATTTCGTGTAATTCGTGTGATATATACCGAATGACCTTTGTAAAGAACTTGCTTTTAATATCAATCCTAACTTAAAGTTTTTTATAACATTAATAATTTTAACAGTTTGTATTAAAAAATATAGTAAAACGCTCTTAATTCGTGAATGTTTTTCCATATGATTCGCAGAAGTTATTGGCAAATATGCTTTGTAAAAGATTAAAATGTTTAATGCTTACGGTATTTTTTGTTCTGCTTCATTAAACTTTTGCAACAACGTTGATAAATCCATAACACACTTTATATCAAACGAAACTGTAAATAATTCGTTATATTTCCTTCTCATATTATTTCCTTCTAAGAATTAACTTATTTCAATTTTTTAAAACTAAAAATAAAAAAAAAGTTGCTCATTGCCAAAGCGTAACACGGATTTCGACGTCGAAAACTTATTTCATTCTTCTTCCTCTGAAAAACGACGCCAAACCGTCTGGCTACATCCGAGACGGCTCTTGTGTTCGGTTAAGGTCAATTCCAGCTAAATAACCAGTTCAGTTTTTTAACCTTCGTCTTAAAAGTGACGCAAGAGTTACTTAAAAAGAAACGGAAGAGTTTGTTTGATCCGAAAAAGATAACAAAAAAAAAAAATGTGTTCCCTTTTTTTTTTGGAATGCACGTGTCTTTACGTTATTCATCTTCATTAAATAAACTCTTTTCAAAGCGTGCTACCAGTTCTGTTTCCGCTAATTTTAGCGCGTGAGTTCACAGGTAAAACTTCCTGGAGCAAACAGTAATCCTGTGATGTCGTAATCTCTAGCGGTTAAATTTCATAGCTGATTTGTTCTCGCGCACTTAGAAAAGTAGTTGAAATTATTCTAGCAAATAATTTGCGTTATTAATAAAAAAAAAAAAAAAAAAAAATGCTGTTGTTTCCTCTGATCACTTATATTTTTGTAAAATATGCATTGAATCGCAAATGGAACTATGTTACAATGTTATTGAAAAATACTCTTTTCTCTCCTTTATTTAATATTTTTACAACATCATTCCCCCTCCCCATTTACAGAAATATAAGTAAAAAGAAACAATTTCATCCGTTATTTCCGAAATATTCACCCAGTATTGATTCTACGATCAGATCAAATAAAGGTAGAAATTTCAATTTGAAAGTAATATAATTGTTGCTATGTTCAACGCTAAGTCTTCGAGGAAAAAAAACGTGAAAATTACTCTACAGACATTTTCATTCTTTAATTCTTTTCTTAATTTTATTTCTAGAGGTACTTTTCATTTAATTCTATCTCAGTGCCGTTCGAATTTGAAACAAAACTATTGTTGTAATTCAACACATGATTATCCTGCGTACAAATTTTATTTCACAATTTTTTCTGAACTTTATTTCTACAAATAATAATCGTTTAATTCGATCTCAGTTCCAGTAAAAACTTGTGACTGAAATTGGTTGATCAAAACGTTAAGAATAAAATATATTAGTTTTCTACGAATAAAAAAAATATTTTGTTGTAGAAATATGCAAATTAAAAATGGAAGATCGATTACCTTAGAATTTTTGTTCTAAGGATAATAATGTAGATACAAATAGAATATCAAATAAATTTATTATATATATGTATTCTATATGTATATTCGATGTAAATTATTATGTATAACTATTCTGTAGATATATTTATTATATATAATTATTATATATACTATTCTATATAACTATTCTCTCTCTATATAGATATATTCTATATAACTATTCTCTCTATATATAGATATATTCTAACACATGGATCAATAAGTCCCGAGACTGTGCGGTCGTTTTTTTTGCGATTTCCTGCTTCAAACGCACCAGCAAGTCAATATAATAATCACTGTTGATCGATTTACCTTTTTCGAGGTAGTCAATGAAAATCACGCCATGCGTATCCCAAAAAACTGACGCCATGACTTTGCCAGCTGACTGCTGCGTTTTCGGACGCTTTGGACGGCTTTCGCCAGCTGTGCGCCACTGCCGCTTCGACTCTGGAGTGTAGTGATGTATCCATGTTTCGTCCATGGTCACGTAACGATGCAAGAAATCTTTTTTGTTGCGAGTAAATAGCGATAAACAGCTTTCTGAATCATCGACTCGTTGCTGTTTTTGTTCCATCGAAAGCAATCGCGGCACCCACATGGAAAAAACCTTTTTCACTTCACTTCAAAAAATCTTTTTCAGTAAATACACTTCCATATGATATCTGTGTCATCTCAGCAATCTCACGGAGCTTCACTTTACGATCTTTCATTATAATTTTTGTCACTTCACTCACATTTTCCGGTGTAACGGCTTCCACAGGTCTACCCGAGCGTTCCGCGTCATTTGTGTCGGTACGACCCCGTTTAAACTCGGCAAACCACCGACAAATCGTTGCTTTTGATGGACAAGAGTCCGGGTAACATTTTTCAATCCATTGTTTCGCTTGCACGGTGTTTTTACCCATTAAAAAACAATGTTTTATCAAAACACGAAACTCGGTTTCTTCCATTTTTTAAACAAACTACAAAACGACTTTACTCCAACCTCGATAACTCAGCTGTTTCTGGTCCGATCGACTTAAAATTTGGACACGTTTCAAGCAAAGGTTAGTACTCTAGAAAGACCTGGTTACTGGTTTACTACGAGCGCCATCTCTGGGTTAGTCTCGGAACTTATTGATCCATGTGTTATATAACTATTCTCTCTATATATAGATATATTCTAGATAACTTTATCCTATATATATTATTCTGTACAACTATTCTATATTAATTAATTATTATATGTAAATTAGGTAATGTCTTGCGAAAATAAAAATGTCTAGAAATAATTTTTACTATCTGTGATGTTGGGGGGGGGGGGGCCCGAAGGTATTGGGAAACTTACTTTTTTTTTTTTTTATAAAAGAAAAGTATTGATTTTTTCTTCTGCTTTTGTTAATGATTCGTGTTTTAACTTTTAAATTTTGTATGTAAATGAGAGTTTCGCCCTGGTAGGCCTATAATTTGGTGATCACGTGAACAGATAATTTTCTGAAGTTGTTCAACTAGTTTTATTTCAAGGACTTTATTGAAAGATCATTATCCTTGGAAAGGACAGGTGTATGACAAGGAATTTTCAGGTGTGTTTCAAATCAAGCCATTAAAAAGAGGTTAAGGTTGACTTTGAAATTACAACTTTTGAAAGTAATTTTCAGAATTTTTTTTTAATTGTAAAACGAATAATTAAAGGACATTTTACACTAAGCACAAAAAAGTAATTTTTACACATTTAATTCACATTTTTGATATTTATCAATAAGCACATATTTCATTTTTAAGTAACATTTGAAAGATGCGTGAAGATACTTGGAGTATTTAAATATATTCTTCGTTTCATCCCTTCGTTTCTCATTTCTTACTTTATGTATACATTAAATATATATTATGCTAAACGGTTCGCACAGATTTTTTAAATCATCTAAAGCTTTCAGTTTCAACTTGTCGTCCCCCCCCTTTAAATTAAAATTGTAAAAATAAATCAATTTTGTATTTGAAAAACTGTTAAATAATACTCAACAAATGTGGCCGCGGTAGTCCTAAGGTCATGGTCACGGGTTCACGGCTGGCGTCGTTTTCGTCGAGCTCTGATGCTACTATAGACCCGCTGTGTAATGGGCTTGATACACCTTAAACCTGGTCGAAGTCCCAAGTTCTCCAGTGACGAGGTGTGGAAACTTAGAGAGGGAAGTGCCTGCTCAGGTGTCGTCCTTGTCACTTGAGCATCATTCATTATTACGAGGCCCGTCCCCAACAGCCATCGAGTTGCCTCTTATAGCGACGTTAATAAACAATCTGAATCACTTTACTCAATTAATTATTTTCCAAACGAACTTCACGAAAACATCTGCACTAATAGAAGGTTGAGATTATTATCAGTAAAAAAAAATTTTTATATATCAATTAAAATTTAGCAATCTAAAGCTCCTGGCTTTCTAACAAAATATGATTTTCTGATAGTTAGAATGTTAAATGAAACTTTAATTTTTTTTAATTTTGCAAATTGCAAAAATAAAAAAAAAAAAAAAAAAAAAATGTGCACAAAATTCACTATCTCTAAGTTAATAAAAGTATTTCATTAACACAGAATGAATCTTTTTCTTTACCTTTTTGTAATAATATGAAGTTTTAACATGAAAAAAAGCTTTTTAAACTTTTTTTTTTCTTATTATTCAAACTAATATTATTTCTTTTATCATGTAAGCAGCTAAAATTACTTAAAATATTTGTAAAAATAGCAATAAAAGATTTGTAAGTACAAAAATAAATGAAGAAAAAAAACAGATTAACTAATTAAATAGTATATTCGACAAATAATATATTATGTTAAATTTCACAGCGTAATTATGAAGAAATTAAGAATGAGTGAAAACGCCTGTCCTTCCCTCAACGGCTTGATTGCGCGAAAGGTGTATGTATGGATATCATGCAAATATATTCTGTGTCATTATAACATAATTGATTTTTAGAGTTTGGCCACCTTTTAGATGGCTGCCCCTTAAGAACCATTACTAATCACTTCACTTCTTTTCAGTCCTTTTTCTAGGCGCAGAAGGCGATACCACCTTGCAGAATGAAGATATGCAGCCTGAAGGCTTGGAAACATCCCCATAGCAACTCCCCCATTCAGGGCTTACGATCCTAAAAATGACTCTTAATCTGTCATAGCTGTCGACAAATGAAGACAGCTACCGGAGCATGTTCTAATTTAAAACAAAAACAAACAAAAAAGAAAAAAAAAATTAATAACTAGTTAAGTTCCTCTCCTTCCCCTCTCATCCAGCCTGTGGTGTGACGTCACACAGGCTAACTAATCCGTTTCTTCTATTGGTCATCGAGGGGGAGGTAAAGTTTCAACCTTTCTACATTTGTTTTTCATGTGCAATATGAAATATGTCAACCTGTACTTTTTTCCGTAGACTGCCTTGCCTGAAGTGTTTCTTTTGGTATCTTTCTCTTGTAATTTTTTTTTTTTTTTTTTTTGTGAATTAGATTTCGAACGTTTTTGTCTTCCAATACGCAATTTTGAACGAGGTTTGTTCTCTATTGCCTTTATTATTGTCATACAGTCATCGGTATTTGGTATTCAAATGAAATGAGATTGTTTTCCTACATATATTTCAATAAAACTTGTCGAAACAATTTATGAATGTTATCTGTCATAAAAGGTAATAGAATGTCTATTAGTTCCTGTCAGAATTTATTTGTCAATAAGATTTGTCACATGTTTTTAAAACAAGTGAAGATCCATCGCAACAATTCACTGCAATGCTCCGCCAAGAACAATGTGAAAAAAAAAAAAAAATCAGTGTTGAAGTATTTATCGATGATTTACTTATCTCTGAATATGTCTTACTTCGTAAGTGTAATAAATACTAAATGATTTTTTTTTTGAAATTACGGATACTTTATTCACTTTATGGAAATTTTTGATTAAGATTTTTTTTTATCTTGCATTAGCGACCTTGTTGTCCTTAAGCATTGCTTTCTTTTAAGATATTGGAAAAATAAAGTTCACAACTTTATTGAAAGATCATTCATATCTCGTTTTCAGGAAAGGCTCTGGACAGGAGAATTGTACCTGATGTTGTCAATTGTTTATATCTTGTTTTACTGCATTTCTAAGGGAGGCATCAAAATAACTTATTACAGGATCTTTGCAAATACAGCTGACATTCAAATGCGTTCAGATTTTTTTCTTTTATGATAAATTTTGAAATGAATACAAAGTCAACTAATATTAACGCTATGGCAAATCGAAAGAAATACTTTATCAAAACATTAACGATTTTCATTTTTTTTTTTTTATCGTTGCCTTTTTAGTGACTGGATTTTAATTGTCCTATAATATTTGTTATGGAATATATTTACTTTGGGTAATTTGTTTATTAATACTAATAGAATTGTTTGAGTAATTTAATATCCAGTGCACAACATTTATTCATTCTTTGTTATACATCACAAACTTACTTATATGATTAGGTAACCATACGTTTATTGTGTACTCATTTTCAAATTATTTCTTTTCTCATTTTCCAATGATTCAGAACATTCTGAAAAATTAATTGTAGGAAAAAAAAGCATAATTGTATCTTACGACATTGTTTTTTATCTGTCATTTTTTTCAAGAAAAATGTAGAATTAAATTTTAATATCATTGCTTAGGTATTTAGCACTTCGCCTTGTGTTTTGTTAAAAAAAAATTTTTTTCACTTAAGTGAAATTGAACCAATTTATCATAGGAAGCCTAGGTCCTGTGTTTATGTTGATGCCTCCTGCATTGTTTGTTTTACATGCATATATAATTTTGTCGAATATTCTTTTTGTTTTCATGTTACTAATGTGATTTTTTTTATTTCCAGAGAGTCATGTACGCTCTTTTTCGAACAAGATCCGCTGAAAATTGTGAGAGGCGAAGGCCAATACATGTACGATGAAAATGGCAAACAGTTTCTGGATTGCATCAACAACGTCGCTCATGGTATGCTTGATTTCCAAAACCAATTTCCTCTGAAAATTAAACAAAAAAAAAATTACTTCAAATCAAAGTTAGTAATCGTAAAAGATGAGATTTGTTTGTGTAATGTTTCATGATAAGAGCAACGCGCTCTGTCATATAAAATTCTCATTATTTTAACGTGTCGTAATACTGTTGAGCAGTTTAGAGGCGCACTATTTTCATCTGCGTACGTTTACCTTTTAGATAATGGTTTATTTACTTGTAGTACGTTTGTACTTATGATAGGCCCTAAAAAAATTGGGAATATTGCCAGACGCAATTAGAAACAGAAATGGGACCTGCCAGAATTTATTTTAAGATACTTTATATTAAAAAACCGGCTTCAGATTTAAATTTTAGTTTCTTTTTGTTATGTTTTTTACTTGTTTCGCCATTTTTCTTTTTATTTTAGGCGGGTTTTTTTTTTTGTGTGTGTGTGTGTGTTTTAAGTCTTACTCGAGTCTTATTTTTAAGCGTACTTCAGTTTCAAAATGGCATTTGAACTTTGAACAATTTTTAATGTTAAATTTTTTAAAATTTTTAAATAATGTAAGGGTTGAATTTTTTTTATAATGCATGTGAAAATTTAGTCTCTCTGAAATATACGTAGTATTTTGCTGTCAACTGTAGTAAAAAGAAAGTTCTGAAATTATTCTCGTAAAAAAAAATCATAAAAAAATATTTCGTATTATGATTAATAAAAATTACTCCAGAAAATCGCTTGAAAATGAATTATAAACATAATTATTTACGTAAAAATAAATAATCGGTACAAATATTTATTTCGGCTAGTAAAATCAGTTGAAAAGTACTTTAAACTGCATTCTACGAGGGAAAAGAATTTCTAAAGTAATTATCCAATTTATAATTTTTTTCTTCCAATTTTGGACAATCTTTTTATTTATTTTTTTTCAGTTAAGTTTAATAATTATCAAATGTAACAGTTTATGCATTATTCGATATTTTGTACAGAAAATGAATGTATTTTTATCATTAAATGTCAATTTGATATTTGAATAAAGTTTTGTAAATATAAGTAATTTACGCTTATAGTTTTATATAAAAAAATTATAAAAGATGTCGATTTTAAGTGTGTCTACCTAAAACAAAATAATATAAATCATAAATTTAAATACGCAAAATATCAATTGTTTTGATCAGGGCCTTCTGAATCAATACCGTGAATTTTGTGCACGTTACAAATAAAACAGCATGACTTCATTTCGTAAATAAACACGGCCATTTCTCTGTCCCCTTTCTTCCGACATTCCAGCAACAACAAAGAAAGAGCAAGTTCATTCAAAATAACTTCTTCAAAAGAGAAACTTTTTCCAAAAGCGAAATTATCGATTCGGAAAGGTCCGCAGAAGAGCGCAGCATTGCGCAGTTTTCCGCGTATCCTGGCACACGATTCTGTTCATTCTCCCCTCTTGAAATGAAGCCAACTGGCGACTTTCCACATGTTGGCCAAATTTTTTATTCCATTCGTCCCAAAAGCAGACGATTCGCCTTGTTTACTTTTTTTTTTCTCCTCCTTCCAGTAATGTTCTTTTACGTACAGGTGCAGGTGGTTGATTGTCCTTGAACTTCGCAGTTGCAAACAATATTAATAAAGCCCCGAGCTTTTGTTGACAGTTTGAGAACAAATTTTTGCATAATCACCTTCGCTTTATTTTGAATATAAATGGATGCTATATTGTCAGAGAGAGCTAACCCCATTACATAAAAGAAATTCATTTCTTAAAAATCTTTACAAAATGAGGTTAGTATTAAGATTATCTAGTACAGTAATACTTACATTGTTGAAAGATTTAATCATTTGATACTTTATAGCTTCTATTTTTCATTCGCCCAGCTTAGAAGGGTATTTAATGCTTCTTGTGAAGACCCTACAAAATTTTAGAATTTGGTACTGGTTGTAGTGCGGTAAAAAATCTTTTCTGCTCATTAAAATTTTTTCTGTGTTTTTAAATTTCCTACTATTATTGGCCGAGAATTGCGTAGATTGAAAATTTTTCAGAATATTTAAAACGCTTCTCCCTCTCTCCCCCCAGGTTATCCAGACAGAATAAAAAGAACATTACAAAATGTGTATATTTTACTTTTGCCCGGAACATTCCACTGCATAATGAATATATAAGAATAGACTCCTCTTACAAATAATGTATAGTATTTATAGATGCAACGTTTAATAAATCTATTCCGATCCCTATAATTTTAAAATAATCATACTTTATATTAAAATAATAATTAATATCCTTATTCAACAAGGATGCACTTTAAATTATAAATATTAATATTAAGTAACATACAGGTCTAATATTAAGTTATAACAGATCTTATGCTCATCATACAATAACATACGTTTTGTGATCACGATGGTGTAATGGTTAACATCTCCGATTGCGAGCACTACCGAGGGCCGCGGTAGCCTAGTGGTCAAGGTCATGGACTAGCGGCCGGTGGTTTTCGTTCAATTGAGGGTTCGAACCTTGACCGCCAAAGACCCGCCGTGTAGCCGGGGCTGATGCACGTTAAATCTGTTTCGGGCCCAAAGTCCTCCCGTTGGCGTTGTGGGGATGTTAGGAGAGGGGGCGCCAGTTCAGGTATCGTCCTCGTCAGTTGACTGTGGTTCAAAATTACGAGGTCCGTTGCCAATAGCCCTCGTGTTGCTTCTAATGCGACGTTAATATAAACAAAACTAAACTAAGCGAGCACTACCGACCTAGGTTCGATTCCCGGCTAGGAGTGGTTCAACTCAACTCTTCATCCCTCATCATAAATGAGTACCAAATTATCTGCGGAAATTAACTTGGGGTCCAACGTCGGTATGGATACTAGAAAGTAATTAACGCCCCAAGCTACTGATACTAAAATGGACACACACCGCCTAATGGGGTTTCTTAGACCGAGCAGACTTTAACTTAATTATATATATATATATATATATATATAATAACACATCGATCAATAACTCCCAAGACTAACCCAGAGATGGCGCTCGTAGTAAACCAGTAACCAGGTCTTTCTAGAGTACTAACCTTTGCTTGAAACGTGTCAAAATTTTAAGTCGATCGGACCAGGAAAAAGGTTTTTTGAAGTGAAGTGAAAAAGGTTTTTTCCAAGTGGGTGTCGCGATTGCTTTCGATGGAACAAAAACAGCAACGAGTCGATGATTCAGAAAGCTGTTTATCGTTATTTACTCGCAACAAAAAAGATTTCTTGCGGGGAAAAAAAAAGCATTGGAACGATTGTATCACCCTAAAAGGTGATTAACAAAAGGTGTTATGTTGATGAATAAAAAAAAATTTTGCAAAAAAAAATGTTGTTTTCAATTTTAGACTCGGGAGTTATTGATCGATGTGTTATGTGTATAGTTGACTGCAATCACAATAGATTTATTAGTAATAACTAGTATCAATTAAAATATAATTAATTTATGTACTTTCGATCATTACATAATTATTATAATACCCGCCCAAATTAAATTTTAATTCGTAACTATTTTTGCATTCCCTTTAGAAATTGGACTAATCTATTATAGCCGAGTAAAATGCAACTGAAGTATAATCACCATAACTGTTCATAATGCATCTCTTTTAGGTTGCATTCTTTTTTACGTTGTCTATTCTAATTATTTCGATTTAAATATTTCCATTGTTAATGAGTTATACTTTGTTGACAGTTGGTCACAGCCACCCACGAGTGACGCGAGCCGCAACGGAGCAGATGAGCCTCTTGTGCACCAACAGCCGCTATCTCCATGACAATCTGGTGATCTACGCTCAGAAAATAATCGCCACCTTCCCGCCAAAACTGAACGTCTGCTACTTCGTCAACTCTGGGTGAGTTTTCACTTCAGTCTTTAGTCCAAACTCAACATTTGTTTCATGTAAATGGATTTCAATTAACACGTTTATGCAAATCAGTTTTACGTTGAATCAGTTATATAAATGAAGTGAAGAGAAAAATACTTGAAACTTTGCTTGAGGTTTTTTTTTTTTTTTTTTTTTTTTTAAAGAATAATTATATAAGATCCAGTTATTTGAAGAAGAAAAAATGCAACGAAAAAATGAACCGCTGACAAATTTATCTTTCTAACTTTATGAGTTCATTGTTCTATTTCTATAAATGTGTAAATATTGCACTATGTGAATGTAATGTAAATTCTATGGAATTTCCACTTTCTTCCTCAAATATGGATTGTGGACTGTTATCCTGCTCCAGTACATTTTCCTTCTGATTTTCAAAAATATTTTTACGTCCATTTTAAAGATTCGTTTGTGAGCTTTCTGCTCTTTAAAAGTTATTTTTAAAAATCCTGGAGAAAACATTATTCCTCCGAAACCTTTATTATTTTTAACATTTTCGAATGTACATTTTTTTGTGTGTGTATTTAAATAAATAAAATAATCTAGATTTGAGGAGGAAAGTAGAAATTCTTTAGGATTAACATTGCATTAGCGAAATCAAAATGGTCGGTTAGTTGGATAATTAAATGTGAAAGTCACATTGAATTTTAGGCATGTCAGCTTTTATTACTCTTTCAAAATTAAATTCATAAATTTTAATTTTAAAAAAGTGTTTTAATGAGGAAATCAATGCTATTGGGACGTTAATTATTGCAGCAGTATTCGTCTTCCTTCTGTTCTCCGCCGTGTAGCGGGGTTGATGCACATTAAATTTTTTGAGGTCCCAAGTCCTCCTTTTAGCGTGAGTGAGTGAATGTAGAGTTTATTGGCGCAAGAGTCAGATATACCTGCTCCAAGCAAGATTTAACTGTGGTCTAGACATGAAGAAATTGAAAAAGGACAAAAATTGGTTGACAAGAAGGAGGGTCGAAAATAGAGAAGGATCACTAGGGTATTCCGGGGGAGCGTCACCCGTGCTTACCAAAGACAGTAAACCCCCATAGGAAAGAAAAATATCACTAGAGTGCCTCGGGGCATGTTGTGGCAGTTTGGAGAGGAAAGTGACAGCACTGGTGTCGTCCTCGTCACTTAGCACGAGGTCCTCCCCAATAGACTTCATGTTGCTTCTTAGAGTGACTTTGATAAACATTCACTATCCTTCTATTTTCTCTCTCCCCATTTATAAATTCTAACTGTACCCCCCTAAATTTGTAATTGAATCATTTTATAACATTTTATTAATGACGCTCTTACTCTTTTATTAATTCGAGTATTTAGGCATTAATGGAAATTAAATCAATGAAATCATCTTCAATTTTTTCAAACTTAACATCATAAACAAATTCATTCTCTCTTTTGTAGATCTGAAGCCAATGATTTGGCTTTGCGATTGGCGAGAGCCCATACCGGACATGAAGACGTCATCGTCTTGAATGGGTAAATATAACTGAAGAATCTCTTTTGTACTTCCTTCTTAAAAATCAATATCATGATAGTTGATATTTAAAACAAATTAGATTTTTACACAATCATTCTTATTCTTTTTTTTTTTTTTTAATTAGGGCGTATCATGGCAATTTGTCCACTTCTACAGACATGAGCCCAATGAAATTTGAGAAGATATCTGGAGGAAAAAAAGACTATGTGCACGTGGTATGTATATTTGCTTAAAATACGATATTAATTTACATCGTTGTACAGTGTGACCCCGTTAACACGCGATAGTCTGGCTCAATGGTTATTAAACCGTCAGTTAAGGAAACAGCGAGTTACAATATTAATATAAATTGACAGATAACGCGAGTTCCAACATCAATATTAATTTTTGGCATAATGAGCAGTTGCGTTTAATTGCAAAATAACTCATTAATTTGAAGAAATATACGTTACTCCAGACAGTGGATCGCCATCATTTCTTTTGTCAACAAAAAAAAATCAAACAGATATTTGTCACATTTGGTGTTTTCTGTTGTCCTGTGCCTTTTTTTGGCTGTTCCTTTAACGTTATTAACGTTATCAACAAACTGACGAAGACCACAAACGTTGTGTAGTTATGAGGCAATTTCTGCTTGTCTTGCCCATTTTCGAATTCGTTCGATAACATTGAGTTTTTCTTCGATCATATAAGCCTTTTGTTGACGTTTACGCAGTTCGACATTTTTAATTATTACTGATAGGACTTATATACAAAAAAATCATTTTAACTGTTATAAAATTTGACCGATATAAAATGGTTGAATGTACAGCTAGTCTTGAAATAATCTCTTACCAAAATAAAATAATCGAAACTGGAGCTTTGCAATTTTCGAGAAATAGTGATTCATGTATAAAAAAAATAGAAAGAAAAAAAAAAAGGTTTTCACGTCTGCTCTTACGAGGAAGTCCTGACGTAACCGAACAAAAGATTCATCTGGATTTCTTAAAAAAAAAAAAAAAAATAAGAAAGGTAACGATTCTTTTATTGTAAAAAATGAAATTCGGCGATTTTTGAAACAATTTTTTTTCTTTAATTTTTGAATTGGAATATCAATTTAAATCCAAAAACTTACTTTCTAAAATAAAATAATTTTGTTGCATAATTTTCTTTACATAAAAAAAACCAGTTTCTTTTATTTATCTATATTTAAATCTGTTTGGTGCAATATAACAAAAAACACACGTGTTAAAAAGGCGTAGTAATTCAGTGTTTATAGGCATAGTGTAATAAAGGCATAACAATACTGTTTTTCTTCATTTAAAAGGAAAATGAAGTAAAAAATGTTATTTTTCTTTTTAATTTAAATAAATAGTTCTATTTTTTTAAAAAAAATAATGAAACTAATAATTTCAATTTCTTGGTATGGAACTATTTTATTTCAATTCTTTGAGTTCTCTGACATTACGTTTCACGCTTGTTTTTTGGATTTGATATGAATAGAACAATAATCGATTCTTAAGATAAACCAATATCTGGAATTTTTAAGTAAAATATGTAACTATATTTAATTTAGAGCATATGTTGTAATTGTACTAATATATTACTGCAAGTTGCTTTGCTCCTTCGGTTAATATAAAAAAATAATATTCGTGTTCCTCAGTAAGCATCGTGAGCACGTAAATGAAAATTTATACTTGTTTTGTGAATTAATCAAAAATGGTTGAATAAAAATGAAATTACAGCTAAAATAGCTAACAAATAATACAAAGATATTTTCTGAATCTTCTTTAGGCTGCTCTGCCATGCAGTTACAGAGGAGAATTCACTAAAGATGAGTACGGTGATGCAGTCGGACAGAAGTATGCTGAAAATGTGCAAAACGTGATCAACAAAATTCACTCCAAGGGTAGGAACCTCGCTGCTTTTTACGCTGAATCTATGGTCAGCTGTGGAGGTCAAGTATTGCTGCCCGAAGGATATCTGTCCAAAGTTTACAAGTAAGGAATCCCTTTTTAATGAGTTTCCTTCTACTCACATTGCAACTATGTCCGGGTCAAAACTTTGAAAGCTTTTTTCCCACATTTTAAAGCTCTCAATTGAAATCAAAATTTCTATACACGATTGTTTTGGATGACAATACGATAATTTAATTATAATTAATAAAAATTAATTGACTGAAACTAATTATTTAAATAATTAAATTTTATGCCAAGTCGCCAAATCCGTCGCCAAGGTGAAGAGGTCATTGCTTAAACTCTCTTTTGTTAACTGGTGACATCTCTGCAAATGCATCTTTTACTTTATAAGAGGAGCTTTGCTGGGAAGCATCAACTCATGTTCGTAACATTACTCTCCATCTTCAAGACAGGCGAATGTTACTGACAGGTGAATGTCACTTAAAATTTAAAGTATAAAAAATTATGTCTCCCAAAGAGTGGAGTTGGAAAGAAAATCCATGTTCAAAAAGCTAGTTTTTATCCGGTGTCTTATTAATATTGTAGCACGTCTGATGCACATTAAATCTGATCGAGGTTCCAAGTCCTCCGAATTCTATTTCATTTACATAACACTATCCCTAACTCAGTTCACTTCTTTTCTATCTCCATCCAATTTACCTAGTCATGTTTCATTTTGGTTGGGAAGAAATTGTAATTTTATGCAATTTACTGTAAAATCTCCGAGGTTAGTGAAGAGAAAATCGCGAATAGCCCATCACAAAGCTTTGTTTAATCATAATTTTTTTTTTATTTGTAGATATGTTCATCAAGCTGGTGGTATATGTGTTGCCGATGAAGTTCAAACAGGATTTGGAAGAGTAGGAAAGCATATGTGGGCTTTCCAACTGCAAGGAGAAGGTAAGAAATATTAATAAAAAGAAGTTACTCGTAAAATCAAAATGTAGATTAAATTATGAATAGAATGAGGATTTTTCTAAAAAGGTCAAATGTTGAAAAAATAATGTTTTAATATTTCCCGGATTAACTGAACATTTTCGTGATTTTCAGATATTTGCCCTGATATTGTTACAATCGGTAAGCCAATGGGAAATGGCCATCCAGTTGCTGCTGTTATAACCACGAAAGAAATTGCTCGTAACTTTAAAGGTCTTGGCGTGTCATACTTTAATACGGTGAGTAACAATTTTGTAATGTTTTTCCCACAATTTTATTGCTTAATTCCTTATTGAAAAATATCTTGAGGCGTCATAGACCATCTGAAACTACAAACTAAATTTTTAATAATTGTATTTGGCATGACGGGCTAGTTTTACTGCTTAAGTAGTGTATAACATTTGACATTTCACTTTGTAGTGTAATGATTGAAATGCTTTATGAAAAAGTTTTATTTCGTGAACACTTTGGTATGATAGTGCAGTTTTACAACGAAAATTTTATTTCATCTTTAACTTTATACCGCGACGCAACTGTTGGAAAGAAGAAAAAAAAAATTGATTGCAAAACTGAAAAAAAAACAACCCCACTAAACATTTATGAACTATTATTAGCTTTAAAAGGCTTATTTGCTTTACACGCGTAAATATGATCCAAAACGAAATAAAAGATGAATCTATCACGTGTCATCATTCTAGTTAATCTCCAATTGAGTTTAACTTTATTTATTATGAACGCTTTACTTTTTTAAAAAAATTTCCCCACAATTATCAAAATAAAATTCGTATCTATATAAATAACAGACAAAAATGTTGTATTTAAAATACGAGTTTAGGGTATCTAAGGATTGTTTGGAGACAAACAAGGCCTGCGGTGCGCACTTTTTATTAAGACGATTCACTCACATTTGGAAAACACACAAATATTGCAACATTTTGTTCCTACTCAGAATCCACTCTTTCACAGTCATTTGTCGTGTGAGTTTCTCTTGTCTGCAAACAGCCGTCTTGTTTTGCCATCTGTGCATGGTTTCAGTCAATTTATTCAATTAACATTCCTACATTTACTGGGTATTTCAAAACTCACGAGCAAAAATTTACAGGGTAATAGAAAACATCTAAACAAGCAAATTTCGCCTTACAATGTTTAGGCGGAGAGCAAGCGATGAACCACTAGACGGCGTTGTAATGGAAATAATTAAGCGCTAGTTTTCTTACACTTCGTCATTTCTACCGTACTTTCAGGAGATATAGCCCGGTAGAAATGACGATGTGATGGAAAACTCGCGCTTTATGCTTTCCATTCCAGCACCATCTAGAGGTTCACTGTATGGGGATAATTGCTTGTTTAGATGTTTTCTATCACCCTTTAAATTTTTGCCCTTGAGTTTCGAAGCATTTTTTATGTCAAATTTCATATGAAAAGTTCATTCAGTGTGGAAATTAATCGTTTAAAATATATCACTTTACACATCATACTACATATGTTGTTATAACTTTTATCGAAAGCTTTAATTAAAATTTCCTTATTTTTCTCTTACAGTACGGTGGAAATCCCGTTTCTATGGCAATTGCTAATGCTGTTTTGGATATAATCGAAGATGAAGATCTGATGAACAACGCGGACGTCGTCGGTCAAAAGCTGATTGAAGACCTGAAGGATCTTCAGACACGGCATCGGCTTATCGGTGACGTAAGGTAAGTATTATTTTAAAAGTATGCTTTTTTTTCACAGAAATGTAAGGCCCTTTCACTGTCTCATTGAAACGTTTATTAGAAAGAAAAAAAACCTTGAAACGTAACTTTATATACTATAGCATTATGCAATTTAATTAAAACTATGTTATTATTTTTGAAAGTATAATCATCAAGGAAAATGAATATAGATTTACTAAGTATGTTTAAGTTATTTTAAAATTTAAATATTGACAAGTAATTGCGCGAAATAGTGCTTATGATTTATCACGTAATCTCTGATAAATTTGCTTCAATATGTATGTTGAACCTCTTCTTTTTTGTCCCTCAAAACACTTTCAATGACTGCATAAATAAGACATAACTGCATCTGTGACGTATTTTCTTCATTACTTAGCTCCACGGCTATCTTAAAGTCCAATTAAATTAATCAGTTCGTTCAAAGTAATTGAAGTTACGTAAGAGAAAAACAACACACTTTATTATATACCAAATAATATGCAAGAACACTCTCTCTTGAATCCCTCTTAACTCTGTTAATCCTAGTTTATGCTCAAATAATAAAGTCTTAGCTTACCAAATCATTCATTCCGATTCAAACACTTCTCTGGTACAGCAGATTCGACTCCTATCATCCTAATCAAGAGTCACTTCCAACTACTATCAATATAAACGATTAGTTACAATAATTCACTCCAATTTACAAACATCTGTCAGCTTGTCGTTATCATCTGTCTCCCTTTCCCTTTCATTTCGATTCTATTTCGCTTTATAGTTATATGTATATATATGTGTGTGTATCACCATCCCTAATTCATTTCATTACACTTCTTAATTTCATCTAACTACGTTTCGTTCTGGCTCGTAAAGAGTTGTAATTTTATGCAATTTAAATTATCAAAAAAGTCTTCCTACGTCATATATTTACGTAATCAGTATATATATTTTCATATAAATCAGGACTAGAATCTGTAATTCGACAATGCTTTACTTTTCTGAATAAAAGCCATATTATGTATAATTTGGATTATAATTTAAAATAATAATTGCATAATAAAATAACCAATATTAATATTTTATAGGGGTGTTGGATTTTTTATTGGCATTGATTTAGTTAAAGACAGAATTTCAAAAGCACCTGCGACTGAGGAAGCTGCCTATATAATTTCAAGGTATGTAATAACTTGCAATAGATATTTTTACTAAACAAATTTAGAAAATAACTAAATATATATAAACACTTTTAAGGACTAATTAAAACAAATTTCGGGGGTGCATTTATTTGTATTAGCCACACCCACATTTTAAATGTATAATTGTTCTACTGTTGTTACAGTTATCTACCATCAGATTAATCATACAGTGTCTTTGAATAAAATTATTGCGAGATTTTCAACCTTGAATGGTTTTAAGAGCTTGAGTGTTTAGCAATATTTTATTGTTTTTAACTAAAAAAAATTAGAGCTCTTTTTAAAAGTGAAATGTTTATTTTTCTGTTCAGACTTGAGGGGAAAATAAAAGAAATATACACTTTTTTTAAGTCTTGCGGAATAATCAAATAGAGGAAATAATTATAATAGATATATCTTTAGACATGAATACTAAAGGATTTTCTAACATTTAAAAACTTTTATACTCATCACTGATTGACATAAACCTAATTCATAGATCTTGCTTACGTTAGGTAAATAAATATTTTTCAAATGAGGAAAGTAAAATATTGGAGAAAGAGGCTTCAAACACTGAATTATAGTCATTTAATGCAAATTTTTGAAGAATCAATAGTAAAGAAAAATACGAATATTGTTCGAAACTCAATGTAGTCTTTATTATTGGATTCTCTGACCTTCGGATTTTATTTTAAAACAGGGATTATAAATATTTAAAATTTTCAAGCTCAGATTCAATCATGATTAATGTTCATGATACAAAAATTTAGTTTGATTGAGAATCATTACTAAATTCTCAAATTTTCTTACTTTATTTGAAGTAAGGAATGAACAATGAACCTTTTCAAGAGCATATTTAATCATAATGTGAGCTTATGATTCAAAAATTCAGATTGATTGAAAATAATATTCAATCTTTGTTTCTTTAGAATGAAACAAGAAGGTGTTTTATTGAGTGCTGAAGGCAAGTACGAAAACGTTCTCAAGTTCAAACCCCCCATGGTATTCAACGATAAGAATGCCGAATTTCTAGTCAACAAACTGGATGAAGTCCTCACCGAAATCGAAGAGCAGAAGGTGTCAAGTGATTGCGAATCACCTGTATCTACTGATTCTTCCAGTTCGGACGATGACATGGCCTCTGCGTCATCCAGCTGAAGCTATCCAAACCAACTCTTTTTTCATCTCTCATAGACTTTTTAACTTCAAATGTTTTCTTTTCATTGCTCATTTTCGTTGTATCACATCACCCTCACTTAAAAATGTTCTGTAATTTATGCTACATTTTTATGGAAACATTCTAATGTCTTGAAATATACATTTAAATTTTAATCTTTAATTAATTTTTGTGGGTTTTTTTTTTTGAAAGTTATTTTAGTTTAATTGAAACTGCTCCGTTGGGATGTAGCGATTCATAATGGATTATTGATTATCAGTTATTGATTTCAGAAGGATATACTGATGCACAACATTTTTTAAAAAAAGAAGTATAAAATGATTTTGATTTGAAATATTATATATCAGACTACGCTAAAATCTATTTGGTACCACTGTTGCTCAGTAACTGCTGTTCCTTAGAAATGTTAGAGTAAATTTCGCGCGTGAGCTCGTTCGTGACTATGACAATTCGGCGTTAGCCTATGACTAAGTCGTTGCAATTGTCTAGTCGCGGGTTCGAATTATGATGTCACTAAAGACCCTATTTATAGCTGAGTCGATTGACATTAAATCCGTCGAGAATCTAAAATCCTTCTCGTTGATAAGGGTTAAAATTAGGAGGGAAGGGTGCTTGTTTAGTTATCGACCTCGTCTTTTGACTGTGGTTCTAGAGGATGAGGTCTGTCGCCAATAATCTTCGAGCTGCTTTTAAATGCGACAATTAATAAACAATCAAGAATAAGTGACAACCAAAGCGCGATTAGATGTTCAGAGAATGAAATGCCAGCTTAAATGACCGTCATCGTCGTCTAAATGGGATTTAAGGATAAAGAATACGCTCATTATCAATAATCCATTGTGCCCTTTTTAGAATTGTTGACAGTTCCTAGAGATTGTTGTAGCTCTCAACAAAGCTTAAGACAGCCGCAGATTTCTGAATAAACTTTTCAGATCCAGAGCATTAATACTTTTAGTATCTTAGCTCGGATCACTCTTTAAATCTCGAGTAGTAAGATGATATTATGAAGATCGCTTTGATATCGTCTAATTACTTTACAGACTGATGACGGTTCTAAGTTTATGAGCTTAGCACTAGTGCTTATGCCTGCTGTTTTAGACTGATATATATTGTCAAACTTTTATTCTTCAAACATTTTTATTAATATTTAAAATTTAAGCTCGTTTTTTTTTTAAATAGTACTTGAACTTCACTGCTTTGCTTTCTTTGAAATAAGGAATTATTCGTTCAACTGTTCTTAAACGATACTGATTCATAAAGTTTAGAAATCGATTCAGAAAAGTTTTTTAATATAATTAGCAGAAAATTTGTGTATGTAGACTGATTTATAATATATTTACTATAAATAAGCACGATGATAGTATTTATTTACTATTCCAAGACTTCATCGTTACTACATTTCTTTAAGCGCAGCAAAATCATGCGAAACACTTATATTTGTTTCATTAAAGCCGTAGCATCAAAATCAGCATTTAATAAATTAAAACAATAAAGTTCCTGATTAGTAACCTCTTAGGGACCTTATTAATAACTTTTGATGCTCTATATCTCAGAAACCAAGCAATCAGTAGTAACCTGTTACAATATGTCTTGTGTTTAAAATATAAATCAACTGTTTATGGAGTTTGTGCCTTAGAAAAAAAAAATGCAGTAGCTATAAGTTGAATTTTAAGGCTCTTCTTTTAGAAAAGTCTGAAAATAACTAGATATTTTTTCAGTATTTTTGTAGAATGAATCTAATGTGTTCAGCACTACAGACAACGAATATTAAACGTATATTTCTGGAATATAAAATATATCATAAAAGGAATATTTACATAAACATTGTATAATCATTTTAGTGCATATGTAAAATGTTATAGTTATTTTATATATGGTACACATCTTGTAGATAATGTTTTAATTTTCACTGTAAGTACATCATCAAGAATGAATGAAATATTGAGAGCATGGTGTTGAGAAATGTGAAAGTTATTTTATTGCTTATTTTGTGTAATAAAAGAATTTTTGAAAAATCGTCTCTCTTATTATTTGATTAAGCGAAAATATTCTTACAGAATTTGGTATTTATGTTAAAAATACTTCGATGAAAAAAGCGATTATTCTGAAATGTGTGTAAAAAGCATAAGGACATTTTAAATCATTACATATTTAGCATTTAAATCAAAAGAACATATACTGAAATCAACTAAAATTTACTTGTGACTTATTAATAAGAATTTAGTAAATATTATGTTTATAATTAAAATTTAGTCCCTTAACGATGAAAATTAATTATTAAGCGATATTTTTATGAATGGTGTAAATTATTAAAAGCGTTGATTAAAAACCTGGACTAAAAATCATACATTGATTAAAAAATACATAAGTGAAAGAGTACTCATTATAATTGACCCAGTGTAATCTTAAATATAATGAAAGGATTTATATAAAATTCAAAATATTAGAATGCTTACATATATATCAATGGCATATTGACTTTTTTTGTACAGAAAGGATGATTGTTTCACTATGAAAGTTCTGAGTTGTCACATTTCTGTTAACATATCGAAAAAAATTGTTTACTGTTCCAATAGTATATCAAAAATCGTTATATTAAATGTTAAGAGCGAACGTGTTTGGATTCTGATGCAAATGAAACATTGTTAATACGTAAGAATTTCTACATAGTTTTTAAATAGAAAAAAATAACACACAACGTAAGTACTTTAATAATTCTCAATCCACCCCGACCCCACAATAATTATTACAAAGTAAAATCTGTACATTCAGATTAGCCTATTTTGCATTTAGTTGAATGTTATTTACAGTTTTATTTATTTAGTTGAATGTTTCAAATACATTGATTTTTGCTATCAAAATATTTTTAATGCTAAAATATAACTTAAAACTATGAAAAACACATTTAATAATCTGCTTTTAATTCGAAAAAACATTTTGGAGTGGAAAACATGGTGAAAATAGTACATAAATTGATTATCAGAATAACGTCCATTTCTCAGAAGTAAACAGAAATATCATTATTCTGTAGATTTTATCTTATTTATCATAACATCTTTTGGGCTGGTTCTACTTTCACGATGAAAATCGTATTGCAACAATTTTTACTGTGTTTCGAGTCAAATAACAATGAAAAATCAAAAACAAGTTATAACAATACATGATTTACACCTTTGTTTCTAAACACATATCAATTTTACAACCGTGAAAGTAAAAGGGTTCTTAAAAACTATATAAAGAAATTAATTTGGTTCGTAACTTTTTCTGATATCTTCGATGCCATATGTGGAGAAAACTCATTTTGAGAAAAATCAAAAGCAAACTTTCAAATGCAATTAAAACTTAGCTACCGAGTAAAATTCAAATCCCTGTAACTTAAGTTCTAAATAAGGAATAAGCAATATTCAAACACTATTAGAAATAAACATGATTAATTCTTAAACCGACATTAAAATTAGAAAATCGAAAATTTTGACAAAAGGACGTTTTCTCGGATACCTTAACGGGGTTCAAAATTACGAGGTCCGTTGCTAACAGCCCTCGTATTGCTTCTAGTATGACGTCAATGAAATCAATCAATCAATCTTTCTATCTTATCTTATCACTTAGAATAGTCACAGTAACCAAGTTGTCATGGACGCGAGCTCAAGGCCATGCATTGTTTCTATCGAGGCGCGGGTTCGAGTCCTGATGTCACTAAAGACGCACCGTATGGACGACTGATGCACTTTAAATTTGTGGTGGCTCCCTTACGTTGGCGCAGTTGGAAGTTTAGAGAATGGGGTGAGAGGGGGTCAACTGAGGTGTCGTCCTTTTCACTTGAACGAGGTTCAAAATATCGAGTTCCGTCGCCGATATCCTTCGTGTTATTTTTAAGTGCGACTTTAATGAACAATCAATTAATCAATCAATATCACTTAGTGCGGGTTACATTACTGTTCAAAGAAACTTTTAATTTGTTCATAGTCTATGAATTTCTATCAAGCAAATTAGAAATTCAACAAAACAGAAAATTTCATTACTTTGAAAAGAACATGGATTTCACTAGAGCTTTAACATAAAATGATTGAAAATTAACGTCGCAATTCTTATCTGTAAAAAACTTATAACTAGATACGTAGAGGTATCATACAGATTTAATTATTTCTAAGAAATAACTGAGATATCTGGCTATAATTTATTCTGCATATTAATTGATCCCTATATATACAATATTACAAATTACAGCTATTGACATTGATTACTTTGGTTTCAAGAAGACTACGTGGATTGAAATAACCTGCATTGCGGCGAAGTTAAACTGATACACGTTAAATCTGTCAGGGACCAAAGTCCTCCCGTTGGCGTGGTGTGGAAGTTAGGAGAAGGGGGTTCCAGCTCAGATGTCGTCCTCGTCACTTGACCGTGGTTCAAAATTACGAGGTCCGTCGCCAATAGCCCTCGTGTTGCTTCTAGTGCGATGTTAATAACAACTAAACTAAACTAAAAAAACGGCGAAGTTAAATTCCACAATGACGGCCTTCGATACATCAAGAAACGCTGGGAGAAATGTATAATTATGGATGATGACTATGTAGACAAGTCTTAAGAGTAATAAATAAAAACTAAATTTCTGTTCCGATTATTTTTAGCAATAAAAACTTTACGAAACTCCGAGATAATAATTAAAACTTTGCGATATTGAGGGTTATTTCAATCTACGACTTCCTAAAACGGAGCAATTCAACGTGAATAACTATAATTTACAACATTATAAACATGATGATCGATTAATATACGAAATGAATTTTATCCATGTATATCGACATTTTTATTTCTTATTAATAATTAAAACTTTACGATACTCTTCGTGTTACAACATCCAATGACGATAAAATCATTCATGGAAAATTTCAATCCTTTGATTCAAAATTTTCGAATTTTTTTGCCTAAAACTCATTGCATAGCTCTGCTAAAACATTAGATAAGATACTCAATAAAAGTTTAAAAACAGAATTCGAAACAAGGAGCCTCTAGAATTAAGATAAATTCATTTACATTTCATAAATTATATAAAGAGAATCTACTGTTTTTTACTGGAAATTACAGTTTGTAGCATTCTTTAATAGATATAGTGTTAAAATACACTTTTTTCCCATTCGTATCTAAAATATTTTTTACTTTTCAAATTTTTTAAAAAAAATTCCACGTAACGAATTTTTGCACTTAATTGTTTAATTGACTTTACTTATATTATATTCTCTCTTTTTATCAAAAAAAAAAATCTTTTTTAATCAATCTCTGTGTGTTTTGTTTTACTGAGAATCTCATTACGAAGAGAAAATAATTTTTATAATAGTTTTTGAAAATCTTTTTTCCTTGTTAATTTTTAAAACGTTTTTCTGAATTTCACTTGATGTGTGTGTGTGAGTGTGTGTGTCATCAAATTTTCGATCGTTAATTTAACCAACTTCCCATCAAGCTAGAGCTTTGAAATTTTGGGAATCGTTCGTACTCGCCTAACAATGCAATATTCAGACGTTTGCGACAAGTTTTAACTAATATTTCAATAGTTTTAATAAGTCAAAATATTCTTTCCTCTCGGCGCTTTTAGGATTGAGGAAAAAATTTCTTTCCCCTCTGGAAACACCGGGCATTCCCCACGCAGCATGCGGTATCGTAAACCTTTTGTACTCACAAAGGGGAGATACTATCTCCCCTTTACTATCTCCGAGATAGTAAGGGTTGCTGACTTTTAGTCAGTAATCATTGGTAAGAAAGAAAGATTCCAATATTTGGCACCGTGTCTTATCACAATAATTTTTTCTGAATTCTGGTTCCCATTTTTTTTTTAATAGAATGACTTACAAACTTTCAAATGCATGTTTTGATTTTATTAGTATTATGAATTTTTTAATACGCTCACAAATGTCTCTTTATAAGTAAATTTTAAAGTTAAAAATAACTAACAGTTTTAACTAATATTTCAATAATTTTCTTTAATAAACTTTGCCACCATATAAAAACGTTGTTTTTAAAAACGTTGGTTTTTATATCGAATTATTTATTCTATTTTTTTTTTTTTTTTACTCACTTTAAAAACAAAATTTTCGGTTGGCAAAGTTTACTGTTTCTCCAATATGTCGAAAATGGTAGACTGATACACAAATTCTTCTTTAAAATTCAAACAAAGTCAACTAATTTAAACAATATTGGAGTAAAAAAAAAAAGAATGCAGAAGAACTGTTAAATTTCCAAAGTACTGTTCTGATAAATGGCGAATCATTCAAAGTAAATGCATCTCATTATGAAATCATTGCGTTTTTCTGGAATGCGCTGTGTCACGCAGTAAAGGTAGGAAGTTGACAAATTGGATGGAAGAAAAAAAATTGTTAGAAACTTCTACACGAAAACTACAAATGTCAACGTCCTCGATTTGGTAAAGTAATTAGAAATAATGTCTTATGAATAATTATTGAAAACTAATGAAGACCATTATTTATTTACAAATGGCTTTCTTCATTCATGAAACGTACAACGAACAATCAAAACATTTCCGATTCGTCACGGCAGAAAGCGATCTATTTGCTTTTCATAAAAATGTATTCTGGTTTTAAGAGTTATGATAAATTGCTGCTCTGATATAGTTTGCAAGATCAAATTTTGCAAAAAGTCAAAGAAACCAACTCTGATACGCGAAAAAGTTTTTATCTCTTTCAACGTGTAAAATACTTATAAATACTTTTTAGCTCTTAACTTTTTTTCTTATCACTGAACTATTTTTTTTTTTTCAGGTTTCACTGAAAAAAATTCATATGAGATCAGAGACATACAACTGTTTTAATCAATGGCAACAGTTCCTTTCAATCTTTTAAATTCTTCACCTTGGTGATCTACGCAATTTACTGTTAGCATAACTGGTCATCTAGCGAATTTCTTAACTAAACTGGGGTCTTAAATTCTAAGACAAGGAACAGGCCTAGTTTTTAAGAACAATAATTTATTAAGCACAATCCTTATCGCATTATTGTGCGATCCCTACTCGATGGCGTACACACTAAGACTCTTCGGCGGTTTTCTGACCCCGAGGAGGGAGTTGATGATCTTGAAGCGGCAGCGTTGTTTCGAACCCTGGACCATTGGGTCCGAAGTTGGCGGTCCTACCAACTAGGCTGAAAAGACATCTTGTCTGGCTGGTTGAATAAGGCCTTTTAACTTCAAATGTTGTTGTAGAAGAGTCGTTGCATACTCCCCCTCCAGTATCATCGTGATGATACGAAGAGAATCATTAGTTTGTACAGAAGGTTTTTTTTTTCTTCTTTTTTTGATTTTGTCAGCCATTACGGCAATTGATATACATCCCCTCCCTGTTGAAATGAGTTTTGCTTGGAACAGTTTCCATTTTGAGTCATCGGCTGTCTCGTGTTGAGTGGTGGGTTACGTCGACACGTGCGCCAGAGCCGGAATATCATTAGTCGTGATTTTGAGTGTGTTTGTCTTAGACGTAGAAGGGCAAGTATTTTTTGCGTAGGGGGCATATGCAATTAGTAGATATAGGTTGTGCTGCCATCTAGTGTTCAAGTCCTGAGTCACCACTTAGGCGGCCGGTGGTTTTCCAACCCGAGGAGGGGGAGAGATTTGATTGTTTGGTGACCTTGAGTGCCGCAGCGTAGTTTTGAATCCTGGTCCAGTGGGTCCGAAGAAGGCGCTTCTACCAACCAGGCTGAAAAGACATCTCTTCTGGCTGATAAGGCCTTTTAACTTCTAACGTTGTTGTAAAAGAGTCGCTGCAACTCTTTACTCCGAGTCCGATTCTGCTCTGCTCCGCTCGGACTCTGGTTCTGATCTGAGAAGGTTCTGTAAAAGTGACATCTTTCATTCGCCCCTTTACAAAAATGTCCTCTACAGGCGGGCTTTAAACACTGGAGATAACAAACGTTTATTCAGAAAAAATGAAAACTATGAAATAATAACACAACTGAAACTAAAAATTTAGAACACAAAAGAACCTCCCAAATTTATCTCTATTCTAAAATGACAATATCTGTATGTTTTCGTAGAGAATAAAAAAAAATATCAATTTACATTCAGTGGAGTCCCAATCTCTTTGTGTTGACCTTCTCTATGAGTTGCATATTGTATGCAGGGCCGGATAAAGGGGAATGGAATGGTACGAGCGAAAAAAGGCCCTTCTCGGCAGACTGATTTTGCAGAATCAAAATGATTTCACTTTCTTTTTTTTGTTTTAATACAGTTGCAAACATCATAGTCCCTAGCATGTACGAGTGAAAACAGTCTAATACGAAGTCTTTATTCGCAAATATTCGGCATAAGACGAACACAAATAGCAAAACTTGGACAGGTTAGCAGCACAATTGAAATTCAGCAGTTTTACTGAGTAGCGATACAATACGAACAAAAACAGCCCTTGCACAAATCAGCAACAGATACAAAGAAGAATTTTTGATAACAGTCACAGCACTTTCAATTACGTTCAGCTCATCAATTTACTTGTTCACACTTCGGGCAAATCTTTAAAGTAATACTTTGCATGGACTCCGACAGCTTCCGGCATATCTGAAAGGTTTCCCCGGAGATTCGGGCCGCTTCTCGCTCGACGAATCTCGACAGCTTCACTCAGCCAATTCCAAACCGATTCGCTTAGGTTTCGCACGTCAACTGTTCTGGCCAGGCGCGACGTCGCATGGAATATGGAGGAATAATTCATAACTTTTCCAATGTGCGAGATTTCGGCAAGATTCCAGTATTCTTGAGGAACTTCTTTTTGTCGACTAAGTCGCTAAATTCGTTGTCAAGGTTGAGGGCTCGTTGTTTTTCTGGGTATTAGACATAATTCTCTGTCAATGTCTATTTTCCTTTATAAGAGTAACGTTTTAGGGAAGCGTCACAGCAAGTTCGTAGCAAAGCGAATATATATGTATTTGAATATTAGTATCCAATCAGAGTGCATTACCCCTCGACCATTCCAAGGCAAGGATGGTGCTTTAAGTCAGTCACCACACTTGTAGATACCTAACGAGAAAAGTAACTACAGCATGTTTCGTTATGTTTGAGGTTGTGACGGGTTATCGTACATTTTATGTTTTTTATCGCACCTAATGAAAATATATAAAACATTTAAATTTAAAAGAAAGACGAGTGTGTTATATGTAGCATTTTATTATACTTTACTGGATAATGTAGCTAGAAATAGACATATATCAAGACAAAGGAAAATATCTGTACAAATTTTGATGTAATGTGTTTTGTAAAAATCGTCTGTCTTTCGAAAATCCAGTCGCTAAAATTTCTATAAAAATATCGGCTGCAGATAAGATAATTTAGTCATATGTACTATTATTTGTTCTTTATTATATTATATCATTATTACTCCTTACTATACCAATTTGCGCAATGTAACGCTTGGCAAAACGAAATAAAATATTATTTTATTGTATGAAGTTTGTTTCAAGACCTCGCTAGTATTAACATTACAACGGATCTCGCTTTTGTTCGAGCCAGCCCTAGTGCTGTGTCCACTTGGATTGTGACACTCAGTATTAATTCACCAACATTTAAACTTATCTAACATGACTAGCTGAGTCAGGTAAACGGTGGAGACTTCGAACCTTATGACTCTGTTACTTTATTATATTCCTGTAAGTTCTTATTCCTGCTTTAGAATTTTAAAGTATCAGATCAGTGTTAACTTTCCTATTTTCTATTTATGAATTGAACATTTTTTGGAATTGTTTTTAAGAAATTGGAAATCTCATTTGAGCAGTTCTTCGAAAACAAACCGTGCATCCTTTGAAAATGTAATTTTAGTAGCATGAAATCATCCTAATCCTTGTTAGAATACTCAAAATGATATAACATAACATGTCATTGTTACAATTTCTACTCAGCAAAGAAATGGCATGAATATCTGTAGGATAAAAATCAAAATTTAAAAAGCAATCATTGTATCGCATACGATGGAATGCTGCAGATCCAAATTTAAAAGCTCGTTTATATAGTGATAGTACAAATATGTACAAACATATATTTAAAAACATTCTAAAAATATTTCGAAAGAACCAGGTATATGAATCATTACTTGATTTATTAATAATATTTCTTTGACTTCCTTGTTTATATAGATTATAGCAATTCCTGAAGAAAGGAGTTGGAACTGTTGAAGCTCATTTAATATGGTAGCCTTTGAGATTCGAACTGATTATCTTATTAACTAACTATTAAGTCATTCTAAGACTATTTAATGCCCAGTAGCTTTGATTAAGCTTTGCCTCATCTGAAATTCTTTTAACACAAACGTGTACTTTTCACATTTTAAAATTCTACCATTAATTCACTGAAAAACCAAAATAATAATATTATTAAAAATTTTGAAAAAGTTCTATGCAAAGTTTTGCAAGGAACAGATTTATCCACCAAGGTACGATATTTTTTAATTATTATTAAATTACTCAATTAAATATAAGAATTAAAGTAAACGATGAATTATCGAGAAATGGACAATAGTAAACTTTTCCGATATTAAAATTAAAGGTAACAATAAAATTAAATTGAATATATTTAAGTTGTGTGTAATAAAAATTGAAGCAAAGGATAAAAAATTGAAAAGTGATCTGGTACGCCAAAAGTGATCCAACTAAAACAATAGTCCCTTAAGTGGCTAATAAATTTTTTTCCTAATAATTACTTTGTTTTGTAAAAACATACGCTTTTACAAATATAGATCATAATAATAATAAAATAATAAAGATACTAAAATTCTACATAGTAAAAAAGTGACGAAAAACCTACGAATTTAAAGGTAGTTAAGAATAATTTATTTCTTGAAATGAAAGAAAAATAATGACGCCTTAACATTATTCTGTGCTTAGCCTTTCTGTGCCTTTATCTAAGGCCAGGATAGAAGTATTTGAGTTTACCGTGTGTTTCTTCCAAAGTATCTCGTACAATAAGACGTTATCAATATTCGAGTTAAAAAAAAAAGAGAAAGAAAAAATTTAAAGTTTAAACCTGAATTTTCTTTAAAATTCTCCCTCCTGGCAAATTGTACTATTTTTAATAGGTTTTTTTTAACTCACATTGTAACTTTGTTAGTTCAAAACTTTAAAAGCTTTTTCTCATATTTTAAAGCTCTCAACTTGAGCTGAAATTTTCTATACAAGATTGTTTTGAATGACAATACGATAATTTAATTATAATTAATTACAATTGATTGATTAAAATTAGTTTTTTGAAGAATTAAATTTTGAACCAAGTTTCTCGCCAAGTCGCTAAATCGATCATTTAATAATTTATCGTTTGTTTTAATTTTAATGACACGTAACTGATATAATATTCAATTTATAATTTATCGTTTGCTTTAATTTTAATCACATTTAGCTTAAATATATTCAATTTAGTAATTTACCGATTGCTTTAATTTTAATTACATGCAGCTTAATTGATTAACATAATGCTTAATAGAGCTAAAAAACTTTACACGTATTTATTTTAGATGATAAATTTAAGAAACGTCAAATAAAAAAGTAATTTTTGAATAAATTCAATTTGATTCAACGTTCCCTTTTGCTCTTAAAATTTAAAGAATAAAAAATTATGTTAGGCAAAGTGTGAGGTTTGAAAGAAAATACATGTTCAAAATTTTTTTTTTTTAAATTTCTTATACTGATCATAAAAGAAATTATTCCGTGGCGCCATCTATAATGTAGATTAGTATGTAACATCTCGCACTGTGAGGACGCAGAAATGCACATCCATCATTTTTTAAAAAAATTTCCTCATTTAATAAACTATTTATCCTTTTAAAATAAGCATGGTTCATTGAAATATACAGAGGCAAATCTCCTCAGTATTGATCTTAATTCCGTGCTTCTGATTATGCATATTTTTAACTACTATTTTTGCATTTAATTCCCTCAATTGAATTAAATGCAAAAAAGTTGATTGAAGCATCAGCGATTAAACTGTTGGTTACAGTGACGTAACCAGAAAATAATTTTGGTGGGTACATATCATTATTGTCGTGACAGAAGAAATTTTTTAGTATAGAATCGCTTGGTAAAAATTTTTGAATTTGGAAGAAATTTTTTTATAGAACCGCTTGGTAAAAGTAAATAATATGTTATATCAATCTTATTTCCCCTATTTAAAACTTTTCAAGTATTGCTATGATTTTATCAAGTAATAAACATTTGAAAAGTAAAGATCATTTAAGAAAAATGATTAAGATACCACAAGAATTAAATTGGAATTTTAAGGGGTGCATATTTCAGGGATACCCCCTCCATACTCCCCCCTCTTCATCTACAAGCACTGAACCAGGCTACTCTTTCATCGGACAGCAAATACTTTTTTATTCTTTTCTTGGGAATCAGTTTATTTGAAATCCTTTATCTCTTCCTGCTGAAAGAAAATTCAAGCTTGAGGAGAAAAAAAACATTTCTTGTGTTTTAAAGTCAGAAAATAATATAGTAGTATAATAAAAGAATTACCTAGAAATATTTCAATTTCGAGGAAATATCTTAGAGGTGCATATTCCCCTTTGAACACACACCCTGGGTACTCCACTGGTATGTTATACTCTTTATTAAAGATTGTACTGTACTTTAAAAAAGAATCTAATGTAAAGTTACGTTTATGAACTAATGCAAAATACACTTAATAAGCAATTTTGTTTCATCAACCAACTCATTTAAGAATAGTTATTGGATTTATACACTAATTTGAAAAGAATTTTAGCAGAATACTTTTTTAGTATTTATCTATTAAATAAATTATTAAAATAAGTCTTTTATATGATTTAAGTTTTCAGTTTTTCGAAACAATTATATTTCTTTTGTCCTTCCAAGTATGTATTAAGGGAAAAAAACCCAAAAGACTCTACATTTGAAACATATTTGGTATGTAGAGAGATAGAGCTTCATTACAATGAAAAGGAAAATTGTCCATGTAAAAAGCGGCTTAAATAAGAACGCTAAATGTAAGGAGGAAACAGGAAACTATAATAAAATGAAATATATTGCATTATTGTCTAAAAATCATTTAAAAAAATACTAAATTATTCGTAACCTGGTGATGGCGTTGACTTTTTAGCAAGATTCAGCAAAAATTCAAAATATTAGCAAAGATCGAATCCGATCATAAGCAATAATAATAATAATGTATAGAACTATGTTAAAGAATATTCAATGTATTTTAATAGGTGCTATACAATCGGGAAAACAAATAGCTTATTTCATAAAAATAAACGATATTCATAGTGAATACCTGATTAATGTGTAAAATATATGCAAAATATCCAAAAACTTAGTATACTACATAAACAACAATGTGTGTGAAGAAAATTTGATGATCTCTTAGTACTGAAGCTAATACATCTTTACTTTATAACTCTATACAGTTTTCTTTATCTTAGTTATATTTAAGATATTTTGAATTTGAAAATACAGAGAATATTTAAGGAACGAATTGAGATGATCCTCAATTCCCTTCTTGATTCTTTAGTTCCCTTCCGTTAATACTTCGTATGTTTTATTATATTTTTCTAGCACATAAGAAGAACTAGTTCTTATGTAATGTATTTTTTTAAATCAGAATTTTTTTTTTTTTATAATTTTATAAATATCTATATATTTTTTTATAAATATCCTTAAATGAAATTTAAGGATATTTATGAAGAGCATAAGATTACAATTCTGAAAAACAATAAGCTATCAAATTGTAGTAACTTATTCGCTTAGACAGTGTACAAGAATAGTTTCGAATTTTGTTAAACATTTTAACAACTTTTCAAAGAAAATGTCTGACTTTTTTCAAAGGATGTGAAAGTTTAGCGGAGAATAAAATTAATACAAGAATACAAAATTTGAAAGTGGTGTTTATACAGTTATTATTAGTTAATAACTCCATAAATAGTGAAAATCTTTTCTCTAAATATTTTCACATTTTGGAATTGTATTGGAAAAATAATGCTTATGAGGATAATTTTTTAAACATTTTTATAAGTTCAGAAACCCAGTAAATATTTTTAAAATTGTACCATGTATTTTGATGAAAATGTATTTAATTGACATTTACTTACTTTTTTCTTTCGATTCCTTTTTATGGGGGGAAAAAACCCTTTACTATTTTTTTTTTTTTTCAAAATCTGATTCAAACTAACAACATATTTAACCGACAGATGGCAGCACAAGTACAATCTAAGTTTGTTATGATGTTCCTAAATAATGTTGCTGTTCTACGGTTTTGTTTTTTTTTTATCACATCAGTTTTGATACATACACCTGTGCTAGGATTTCAGTTTACATGATATATGAAAAATCTGCTTGATTTCTTTACAAAAAACATTCAACCATTCAAGTAAGGGTTCCCCCAGATTCATTCTCACAATTCTTCTAGGAAATTTAGATATCTGTGTATCGCTTTTTCCAAAATTGCTGTACGTTTTCACTAAGAGCATAAATTTTAGGCAATATTGTTTAAATTTTTAAGTTGTGTAACTTACATTTTTGGTTGTCTTTTTTGTCATAATTTCTTTTGGAACTTCATAAGTTGGATAGTTTTCTATTACTGAGCCAATTCTGGAAAAGGTTTTATGTTAGTATTCACTGTAGCCGCTAAAACATAATGCTTGTTTGTTTGATAACTGAATGTGAAGCATTTGAAACATGTTGATTGTGCGAGATTTGAACAGGTTGTGTTGAGACTGTCTTTTCTCGAAACAATTCTTTTGTACGAATATTATTTAGAATCGATCGAATAATAGCAATTTAACTTATTGAAAATCTTTCTTGTTTAAAAATAAAGATGGTTACTGTAGCTGGAGGCATGGAATCTGATTTATCGGATGAAGAATGTGGCATGTATTTCGCAAAGGACACATGTACCAGTACAAATAAGGATATTGTTTCACAAACTCTTGCAGAAAAGAAGCCCATGCCTAACGGGGTAGCTGTAAGTAAATTATTTTCTTCTTCTTTTTTGATGATTTCAGAAATTTTGTTTTCTTGGATGTATTTGTACCATATATGCTTCGTTTCTCTCCGATATTTATTTACGATTAAGGTTAAGAGAGATGAAACATTTATTTTATAATTTGTAAAGAACATTCTACTTAAGTGATTGTATAAAATTTATAGTTTCTGTTATATTGCATTTCATTTGCAATAAATATTTTGAACTCAAAATCAAATTCATTAGTTTTCTTTAAATAAAAGTGTAGAATTTAATATTCAAAAAGAATGTTTTCGTTCTTCAAAATATGAATTAAATTCTATATAATTTTCTCCTTTTTTTTTTTTTTTTTAATTAATTAATTTTATTAAATTTTAAAAAAAGATTTTTTTTTTTTTGCAAAATTTATTTTAAATTCTTTTTAATTTTCTCCTTTTTTTTTTTTTTATAAGTAATGAAGTGTATTCAGTTTCTAAAAAAGGATTCTTATATTCGTGCAATTTATGTTGTGTCTCCTTTTATAATGCACCACATTATTTTAACACTCTTAAGTATAGGGTTTTGTATTTTTTGATGAAATAATAAATTTTCCTGAGTAATGATTGAATTTTTAAAACTTTCTTAGCATATTAATGTCAAATTCACGATACAAAACCAGAACATTTTTATCTGGCTTTATTATAGTGTAAATGATCATCTTTTATTAAAAATAAAAGTTTATAATATCATAGATTAAGTAAATGAGTGTTAAATACTTAATGCATATTTTAGGGTTATGTAATGATAAACATACTTTAAACTAGTCTAGTTTGTAAAGCATTTAAAATTTTAATGAAACATTATGAAAGAAAGATAAATAGAAAAATAATTATTCACTTCAATTCTTTCCTAAGCAAGAAATTCCTTGAAGATAAACTTTTAAATTATGAAATATTTGCATTATGTGTGATAATTTTAATTATATTAAGTTACTGTATTTTTATCAATTAAAATGGTTTTATATAATTAGTTTCTATTACTATAATAAAAATAGCTATGAAATTATATGTTTAGATTTTCTGGAAATTTTAGAAGTTATTTTTCAGTTAAAATTACTATACATTTTCTATGCGAATTGGTTAATTTGACTTATTTCTTTCACAAATTTTAAGTTTAATAGTGGATTTTTTTTTTTGCAAATTCTTTTAACTTAATTTTTTAGAATACTAAGGAATCACTGAAATTGTTGAGGAAGAAATAAAACGAAACCAAGATCATTGCTAGCCCTGAGAAACTATGCCAAAACAAACACAGAAAAGAGCTTAGTTGTAGGGCTTTAATGTATATGAACCTTTAAAACTTATTCCTCTGAAATAAAAGCTTCAACTTAGCATATATACTAAAATCATACATTTCCTCATTTTAATAATTATTTTTAAAAAAGTTTTTATGTAGAATTATATAAATAAAGAATAATGGAACAATTTTTTTATTATATGAGGCTGAATTATATTCTTTATATATATATTTGCAACTGTTTACTGGGAGTTATGAAATGAAAATTGTGAAGTAATGAATATTATATATATATATATAAAATCATTTCTTCTTCGTTTGTAAGAAATTGTTTTTCTACAAAAGTAGAAATCTGTATATTTGAAAGAGATAGTTTTTTTTTAAAGCAATTCTTTAAAAATTCCATTATTTAAAAAGTTATCTTAATGTAAGTTAAGTGATATATTGAGCATGTAATTTTTTTGTCAGTTATTAGGAGCTCTTTAAACATAGATTATTTTATTGAGGTTGCTTGTCTAAATCTGATGAGTAGTATCAAATATCAAGACATCTTATTTTAAGAAATGAAATCAAACTTTAATATTGTATTCTGATTTCATTATTTTATAGAGAGCAGAAAATTTTATTAAAAATATATATAATTCTATTAAAAAAAATTGTAATATTTTACAAAATTCTACCACTTTGGGCAGTTTTGTTCTGATATACTTTTAGTGTGCTCATTCGATTAGGTGCTTTCCATGGACACAACAATTGGAGATAGGTAAAAGCTGATTGACAAAAATTTATGTCGTCTGTATTCTTTTCCATAATAGATTTTAGAAGATTGTGTTTTGATATTAGCGAATTCTTTGCTGCTTTTCTGTGGCATTTCACTCATTCTTTTTATGACTGTAATAGAAAATAAAGTTGCAGATAGAATCTATAGATTTTTTTTTACATATCTCATTTTTTTTACTTTAATAAGTGTACATAAGTCTTTAGATTTTGCTAGCTGCCAGATACAAACATTTCATAATAAAAATGGTAATTGTTCGTTCATCTTTCATTTGCTGAGTGTTTATGGCACAATGTAAAGGGAAAAGTGTGACTTAATAAATATTACAAACAACCTCTGTTAGGCAATGCAGAGATTCTTAAGGCATCATTTACATTCCAAAAGGAGAAATGTTCTCTGCTGTGCTAAATATCATTTTTATATTTTTGCAGGATCTTTAGTTCTGTACAATTTTTGTAATATGATGTTTATCAACAATTGTTTGATTTGATTTTTCATGTTTTATTGAGTAATTTAGGTTGATTTAAATATAATTACCTTTTTCTGCATTTTTTGATATTTCATCGTTGTTCTTTTTTTTCTTGGGAAGGGGTTTCTGAAATTGTATTAACAGAAATTGACAAATTTTGGTATTAGCATGAAATCCTGTTGACAATGAAAGTTGGTCTAATTTCAGCCAAATTTGCAACTATCCAATAATAGTTTGGCAACATTTTCTAGATAGTCAATGGGATATTACACACATATTTAATTTTACTAATATAAATTTTGTGAAATGGAGAGCAGACTTGAAATATTGGAAAACAGTTTCCAATATTAAGTCGAAGACATAGGAGAAAAAATTATTTAACACTGATAATACATAGTACGTTTTCAATGGGAAAAGTACTTTCATTATAATACTAATTTCTGTCTAAATCTTATTTTTTCTAGTATAAAATGCGAATTAGAAGGGCTACCCTCTCTATACTTTAAATAATGTTAATTTCTTCTTTTTATCACATTAATAGAAGGAAGAAGTTTTAACAAAGCATTTTATTTTATGATTATCTGGAACCCTAATTTTATGATACCAAATTGAAGTTTTTATCATAAAAACATTATTAGATTTGTCAATTAAATTTATATGTACCAAAATAAGTTTTGGTATTTTTAGGATGCAAATGCCATGTAAAAATTATTTGAAATGCTTATTTCTAATTGAAATTAAAGAAAAGAAAGCAATTAGTAATTTAAACTATTATTTATGTTTGTTTTAATTGAATTGAAAATGATTGTGCTATTATATAACATGGTATATAATTTATATTGCAAACATTTCTCTTATTGATGATTGCTGGTAAATATGCCCATTGGTTGTAATTTTCTATAATTGATCTGTATTAGCTATTATATTATAAAAAATATGAGCATTTTAATCTAATATATTCATAGTTTAACAATATATTTTATTTTTTTTGTATTTTATTTTATTTTTTCATTGTTGATTCTCATTTGTATTACCACATTGTATGGTTAAATTAATTTTTTTTATCTCTACTTACAAAAAGTAAACATGTTTTAAAAGGGTGTGGGAAAAAGGTGTTAAGTATTACTAATGCAGTGTGAATAGTTTCCTTCTAAATTTTCTTATCTCTGATGGTGTTCTGCAATTTTTTAAAACATTAATCTTTCTTAGACATTTCATTCTGTATTGTGCAAAATGATGCTTTTTAGCAAGATTTATTCATTCTTTCAAACTGATGAATTCTGGAAATTTAAATTTAAAAGAAATACTTTGTGTGTATTATTTTTTTCTCATGTACTAAGCAAATGTTTCAAATAACATGAAAGGGATCAAGTTTCTGAATGATTGGTGAATTTGCAGATAGAATTTAAATTAAGTCATGTTCTAGAATTTATGATTTTTAGTTCTGTTCAGAAAATAACGTATTTGACCGTTTTAGAAGAAAATTTCCGATATAAAGGATGTTTTTCTTTCTTGTAATTGGAAATCAATTTATATTATGTATATTTTATTTGAAAAGCAAAAAAAAAAAAAAAAAAAAAAAAAAAAAAAACCCAAAGTTTCCTCAAAATTCACTGAACAAACTTTTAAAATTTTAAAATTTAAAAAATAAAATTTTTAAAATTAAATAAGACAACTGAAAATTAATGCTTTAAAAATTGAATATTCTAATATGTCCTATTTTGTAGTCTAATGAATAATATCTACTTGTATAGTATATCAAGTTATGTGAAAATAAAAGGAAATTTTTGTTTCTTACTTAAGCTACAATGTAAGGTTAATTAACATACATTAATAATAATTTATTTTAGTGTGTATGTTGCAAAAGCAGAGGTGTGGGAATCCAATATTCACTTATGGAATGTTATTTATATTATATTTGAAGATATATTTGGGACATTTTGCAATTAATTATTCAGTTAAGCAGTTTATTCATAAATCCTCAATTTCTCTCTCTCTCTCTCTCTCTCTCTTTTTTTTTTTTTATGAAAATTCAAGAGGTACCAATGAATTTATTAACATTCCTGATTTATACCTTCAGAGGAATTTTAGAATTGTAATTAATGTCTCTTTTTATTTTAGCTTATTTTCTTCTAAGTTATATTTTCTCCTCAAAAAATATTATAAATGTTTATTACCCAAAAACATCTTCGATTTTTAGTAATTCAAAATTGGCATTTAAATATGTTTGATAAAATGTATGTATGTGTGTGTTTGTTTATAAAATGTGTGATTCTTTTTCGTAAACGAAGATTTTTTTTTTAAAAAAAGAAAATTCATGCTAATTGATTCAATGTTTCTCCGTGTGATAGGCAGCGTTTTATAAGTTTACATTAATATAAGAAATTGTATTTTAAATTTTGATCTCAAAGGTATTGTTTGTGAATTACATTTCATCGCAGTTTTAGATTTTAAATCTCCTCTTTCATTTTGAATTCCAGTTTGAAAAACGCTCTTCGTGAACGCTCAAATAATGAATTCGTTTGCTTTTTATTACCATTTTATAGAAATAATTCCGAACTATTTTCTCAATTCAAGTTTAGTTGAGGTTTAATTTAAAAAAAAAAAAAAAAAAAAACCACCGAGATATTAAAGTTAAATTTATTTATTTTTTTTAAAAAAAAAATCACATTTTCCTGCTAATTAACCATCTCTGACTGGATAAGCAGTCTATAGCTTAAAAGAAGGCAGGATAGATATTTTTAGCTTAAAAGAAGTTTCTGAGATAATTTGACTCAATTCTTTTTCTAAATAGTATTTCCCATTTTACGTACAAAATAATTCTTAACTTTTGCTTCATACGGAATAATGCCAAAGCAATGAAGTGGAGAAAATCGTATTTGCTTTATGTGATATGGTTCAAAGAGTTATTTTGTTCTTGAAATGTTTTTGAAAATGTGTCAGTATGTATCATCAATTAAATGACAAAACATATTTTGAAAATGATTCAGCAGAAGGATTATGTTTTGTTTTTCAAATGTTCTTTTGAGAAAGTGTGTGAGAATTTTAACTTTCGAAATAACAGATTATTAATACGAACGTAAAGTTAGGCTTAGCATGTTTTTATATTGATTTATTTTTACAACCACATAATATAAAAGTCATGTGGTTCAGCTTATGTTTTATTGAAGTGAAACTTTGTAGCGTATATATTTAATTATTTTGTCCAGTAACAAATGTAATCTCACTCTCTCCCCTGGAAAGCCATTATTTGTAATCTTAATCAGTATACAGAAATTTTTGTTTGAATTAAATTGCTTTTTTTTCATTATTTAAAAGATTTTAAGCAATGGAATTGAAAGCTGAATTTTATTCTTATGTATTAAATCGAACATATCAAATATTGTTAGTCTCGTATTTTTAATATTTCGCTGGATTATGGGTATTTTATTTCTACGCGTGAATGTTAAATTTAAAGAGATGAATGATAATTAGAGATCATTCGTTTGACCATATTTCTGCCAAATTGCATCAGTCCGATAGTTATTTTGTGCGGTCTTAATTCTTATCCAATGAAAATAAAAAAGTATCAATTCTGTTTTGTTTTTATTCTTCGCTGCTGGTTTCTCTGGTCGATTCAGCTGCCCATTCTTGCATTTTCAGATTTTTGTCTGCTTGATTTCAGCCTAAAATAAATATATGTCGTACCACTTTTTTAACTTCTAAAAATCACTCCTTGCAACTCATCAAACTTGTAAAAAAAAAAGGGTGTGTGTGTGTAAAACTATGTAGAATCATCCTATAAATCTACTAAGGGTGCAGTTATTAATAATTGTTAAAAATAATTGAGGATTCATTTTTGCTTAACATTTAATAATTATTAACCATTGCAGTTTTAAACATTTTGGATGAAGTGTGATTTTTTAAAATAATATATACTTATGATTACTTAGAGCAATTCTTTTGAATGAAAGAATTATTTTATTTCTGTTTTAATAATATATTTAATACAGTTTAAGTGAAAACATTATAGAAGTAAATCATTCAGAGCTTTTCAAAAAAAAAGTTGTAAGATAAAATTGGCTTTTTTCGTAAATTTCAATTCAATTCCTGCTTTTTACATATTCTCTCCTTTATTAAAGGCTTGTAAGACCTTGTCGTAATTCAGCGTGCATGATCTCTAAGGTAATAATTCTATGTAAAGGATCATCCGGATTTTATGTTTTTACTATATGATATATATTTTATGTTTTTACTATATATTTTTTCTCCTAATTTCCTGTATATGCTGCCTCCCAAACTCTTTTTGTGATATTATGTTAAATCTAGATTGACCCTAAAATGATTTCGAATAATGAATTATCTACTTAGGTATTTGCTTCCCTGTGCTATATATCTGACTTTGGAACTTACTATATCCACTGCTAATAACTTGCTTTTAGATGAATTGATAAATAATTAATGGGACATTTTGAAGCAACACGAGGGCCATTGGCAGTGAATCTCGGAATTTTGAATTTTGGTTAAAGTGACGAGAACGACACCCGAGCTGATACTTCCCCACTCCAAACTTCCACTCCACGCCAACAGGAGGACATGAAGCCTCGACCGATTCAACGTGCATCAGCCCTACTACACGCCTGATTTTAGTGGTATCAGGGTTCGAACCCACGATGCGATGGAATGAACACCGGCAACGATTTTGCGACCATGACCACTTGGCTACTGCGGCCTGTCTTCAACTGATGTACGACATTAAAAATCAAATTTAATGAATGGTAAAACAAATTTATCCTCCACATCTCATATAATATGTCGGCATTAAAAGAGAAACGTAGTTTAGTGCTATACCAAACAAATATTGCTCTCCCCCCTCTTTTAGCAAATATTTACTCTGAGAATAATCTGATATTTCACATATATGGTAACAAATTCCCCTCGGGAACTTTTCTTTAGGTAAATATGTTAATCATGACCGAGGTATTCTGGTGATCCTTTTCCCCTAAGAGGGTTTATTGTCTTTGACTAAGATGGGTGCCGCGCCCCCGGGACATCCGAGTGATCCTTCCGTATTTTTGAAATTCCTTCATACTAACCGATTTTTTCCTTTTCTTCCTTATTTCTGTTTAGGTTACGGTTTAAACAAATGCTTGGCGAAGCGAGTCAGATTTGGCTTTTGCACAATAAACTTTAACTACGAATCACTTATATGGTTAGAATTACTTTTTTTCTAATTTAATATTTTCACGTAATAAATCGATACTGAAGGTCCTTTTAAAATTGTTTACTCTTCGTTCGTTATCATAATAAAGTTCAGTATATAAAAACCGATTAAAAGGTAATTTGTAGTTAAACAATTCATTCATTTATTCAAATTAATTGTAGCAGTTCTGTTTCTTTTTCGACAAATGCATTTTTTTTTCAACTAACCTGTTTAATAATTAAGAATTATCAATTTTCGGTAATCGAAGATTGAATGTTTTTTTTTTTTTTTTTTTTTTTTTAAATATCCTCATTTGTTGGAAAAGATCTATGTTCTTTTCTATTCGAAGTAATTTTTAGTGCTCTTTCTTTCGACAAATGCGTGTCCGTTGTAGTCTAGTGGTTATGGTCGCGGACTGGCGGTTGCTTCCGTCGAATCGTAGGTTCGAGCCCTTGTGCCAATAACATCCGCCCTGTAGCGGACGATGCACGTTAAATGGAAGTTTGAGAGGGAGGTGTCCGCTCAGGTGTCGTCCTCTTCAACTGCTAAAAATATGAAAAGTACTCTCTATTAAAAAAAAAAAAAAAAACGACGCACCAAGAAGGAGTTGTCCGATTGGAATGAAATTTCGTATGCAAAGACATTTGGACCGAACATGCAAATGATTAAAATTTAGTGTCCAACGAATGAATAGCGGGAGCTACTGCGCACTCAGCAGGTTTATACAAGAAGCGATTTTCAATCTGATGGTCGAATTTTCTGTTGCACTGCGATTTAGGATACCTTTCAACGACTGAAAAAATGCCTCGCAGCAGGATTCGAGCTCATTACGAGGAACTGTCAGAGTTTGAAAGAGACAGGTTGATCGAGGTTTAAAATTACGGTCTGTCGCCAATAGCCCTCGTGTTGCTTCTCTTTGCGATGTTAATAAACAATCATATCACGTCACTTTCGACAAATGCATCCCCCTTTTAATATGTTTTATCATTAATGGAAGATTGAATACTTCTGTTGCATCCTCATTTATTGAAAAAGGCTTACATTCTTCATATTCGAATTATTTTGAGCTGTCTATACAAATACATTTTTTTGTTCATCTATTTAGTCATCTAAACCAGGTCTGGCCAATCTACTGCCCGCGGAGCTAGGTCATCTGAATAAAGATTAAAACTTTTATTGTACATAAAAGTACTAAAGAATATTCCACCATTAATCGTTCGTATCATACCCTACTACAATAGGAATATCTCACTAACTGACTCAACTATTGTTGCAATTTTTCTTCTCTAAACTTGTTCAGAAACAATTGCAAAGCTCGTTTTAAAAAGCACATGGGACATCTGATGTGACATTGGGCGATACATAATGTGTACCTAACCAGCAAACTTACTGAAGAACGTGGGTGTGCATTACTAGACACGGGGAGGGAATGCGACATGCGAAATAGCGGCAATCAGTCTGTCCGCAGCAAGCGTAATATATTGGACGCAGAATCGTATTGTTCCAGACTGATTGCTCGATGTATTTTGATCGCTAATAATTTTACGCCAGCGTTATGTTGTAACTGCGGGGCAGTTTTTAAAATTGTATTTCGTGTAAATATATTTAAGTCAATAAAATGTAATTTCCCTTAATTCATAGCAGGATATTCTTGATTCTTTTATGAGGTTCGGGAGGATTAGTCGCTTCCCACGACCCGAAAGATGAAAGTTGTAGTAGTTTGTTACGTGAGAATTTGAATCGGTATCGAATTCATCACTTGAACGCACGCACGCACGCACACACACACACACACACACATATATATATATATGCGTCTTTATAAAATGTTTCCTATGCTACCCGTAAAGTCTTTGGGGTTCGACAGGCCTGATCTGAACAATTTTTTAATTTTATTTATTTTATTCCTTAATATTTTTTTTTTTTTTTTTTTGCATCGTCATTTGTCGTTAAAGGTCAATGTTCTTCATATTTAAATTAATTTTTAGAACTCTCTCGACAAATGCATTCCCCCCCCCTCAAAAAAAATCTTGTAATGTTTATTAATTGAAAACTGATTATTTTTGTTGCATCCTTATTTGTTTTAAGAAGTTCATGTTCTTCATATTCGAATTAATTTTTAGCAGCTCCCTGTCTCGACAAATACATTTTTTCCTATTCATCTATTTAATCATCGGAGCAATTATCAAATTTCATTAATTGAAGACTGAATACTGTTTTTTTTTTTTTTGCTTCCTCATTTGTCGAGAAAGGTCCCTGTTCTTCCGGCTTCCTGCCTGAGAACGCTTGCCGACGCTACGCAGTGCTACTTGGCTCGGAACCCGGTCTCCCTTGCCAGCCACAAATCATGTCTAGGAGCCTTATGAATGAAGGCTATTTTTAATAAAGGTCAAGGAGGTGAACGGAGGAGCCTTATTATAAACACAGAATTTCAACACTCTCTCTAATAACTTTGAATTAATGACCCAAAATACATGTGTATGGATTGAATTTCATTGTCATTTGAGATTAGGGCGTCTTATTTCGACGAAGAGTTTCGTGTAGGGTTGATCGAGTTTTTGCAATTGAAGATTCTTGGCGGTTGATTTGATTTTGATTGGTATATCTTCATCTGCGTGTCTATGTAAAGTGTTGTAACTAATATCGAACGAAGATCGAATGAAATTTTTCCGTACGAATTGATCGAACCGATTGCATTTGTTTTAACGTTGAAATTTTGTTAGACATTTTTTTTTTTTTTTCGTAATGGGTTGCTGCTTAGCAATGCATGTGAGTATAATATTTGTAGGAATAGAAGTGTAGAGCGTAGAAGTTTTATTTCTCTGAATGTTTTGTGAAAAAGAACACTATTCATAATGTTGTAACTGCGTTAAATTTCGGTATATTCCAAATATTTAGAGAAAAAAAAATTTAAGGAATCAAAACGCAAGTGTAATTTTATTGTTAAAAATGTGTGTTTTCTTTCTTTTTTTTTTATTAATTCTTTTTTATGTACGTGTCTATTTTGTAGTTGCATTCCAGAATAACTTTCATTTCATCATTTTTTCAAAATAAATGTTTTTATCAAATTTTTCATTCAGTAAGGCATTCTGTAAATATAAGTTGGTGTTAGTATTTTTTTTTTTTTAAAAAAAAAGTAACGTATTTAAGTGTTTTGAATTATCGTACGTGATAGAATTAGTTAAATTATTTATGCAGCGTTTAAAGGGAAGCGTAGGTTGTAGTGGGAAAAATAATGCACAAAATGCGAAAATTCTTTTATTGCTGCTCGTATAGAACTTCGAAAATGTTTTGATAATTTTAAGAAGTGGACTTTTTAATTAATATCTAACAAAAAAAAAGTAACTGCAATACATTAAAGCAACTTAAACAGATTTTTGAACACCACTAAAAGTTAACTTTTAAATGAGGTAATTGGATTTTAAAAAGGATTTGAATTTTCCAAGTGATAAATACACTTTTGTGTTGAATGCAGTAATTTGATGATAGCTCAATTATTTTTGCCGAGACAATGTTTTGAAATGTAAAATTTTTGATGAAGTACTTTTTTTGTGAGGAACTCTCAGCTTCTACTCATTCAGAATTAGGGAGAGAATTAAAAATGTAATATATATACAAAAAAATAGAACAAAATTTTGTTTCCGAAAGGGAATTTCGTTATTTTCTCTTTTTCCCCCCCCCCCTTGTGTTATTCGTAACAGCTTAGAATCGTAAGATAATTTGATTAAAAAATTGCAAAAAAAAAAAAAAAAAAAAAAAAAGGTTTGAGCAAAGTTTTGCAAAGAACAGACTTAGGCACCCGAGATATACTTTTTTAAAAATAATAATTGTTAAATTTAAGAATGAAAGTAAACCATGAAATATCGAGAAATATGCAATAGTAAACTTTTCCGATATTAAAATTAAAAGCAAACGATAAATTTTCAATTTAATATTATATCAGCTACATGTAATTAAAATTGAAACAAACGATAAAAAAAAAAAAAAAATTGAAAAATGAACTCCTGAATTGATCCAACTAAAACAATAGCCCCTTGGATGGCTAATAAATGAAAATAAAAATAATTATTTATTTATTAATGTTTTTCAATGTTTTGATGTATACTAAAACGGATAGAGTATATGTTTTAAATTTAAAAAGTAAAACAACCCACATAACCTTCCCGAAGAAATTGAAACTCCAAGAAAATTCTGCTAGTCTTTAATTATTATGTGAAAAGACTGTAATCAACATAATTTGATTAAGAATTTATCAATTTTATGGCTTTATATCTTTCGATTATTTGCAAAATTCTGACCGAATTGATGTATTGCAAGTGGAAATCTGAAAGCTATTTTATGATTTATATATATGTTTTAAAAAAATAAAGCAACTTTAAATTTAATTATTTTGTTGAAATATAAATGTGTAAGAGAGCTTTTGAATTATCTGACAATTTCTTACAATTATAACTGAATCGGCAGATACAATGTGCTGTAAACAAAGCAACCAAGAACCACACTAATTTGTATCAAACGCAGGATATGAACAAGTGTACCGTTATTATTTTTTTTTCATTTATTGATTAATATTTTGTTAATGTACTGGGAATTTGAATCAGTGAAATCCTGTCTTTCGGAGCAATTAATAATTTTTAAACATCATATTAAGAGTCTTAAAATTAGATTAAAAATTTTGTGTAATGATTAGAGATGAGTTGTGAATGCGATTTTTTGTATGAACATGTTGAAAACATGGTATGAAAAATAAATATTGAAAGAGAATATTTTAAAAAATTGTTGACTTGTTTTTTCTTCCTTTGAAATTAACGTTTTAGCCAAAAAGAAGAATATAGCACTGCAGATTGGGTTTTTTAAATGCAAAAGTCTTAAAAGTCTATTTTTTAAGTTAAATCTTAATCTTATTAAGTTTAATCAAAACTTATAAAGTCCTAACAAAATCGTAAAATTTAAAGCTTACGAATTTAAGAATATTTTTCTTCTGCTAGGAAAGTTAAGTAAGTGTTAAGAACCCGTTTGACTTTCTTCATCGATTTCCGACTATGGTGGAAAATTATGAGGCTTCATTGTCATTAGTTCTATTATGTAACTTTGAAGCTACATTGATTAAACTTGTCAGAACATTTATTCTGAAATTTATGTGAACTTTCCCCTCCCCACTTATGCACCAGTCAGAAACAGGTTAAATCGTTGTATATTCGAAACACGTGCTCTATTTTTTAAAGAATTTTTTCATTGGGAATCTTAAAAAAATAAAATTGGCTTTGCTAACCAAATTTTAGCATGTGCTAATATTTTTTAAGAGAAAATTTTTTAATTTGTGAAGATTTATTCGATTTATAAAAGGCCTTTACCTTTGGTAGCGAGCTCATTTGACGATAAAAGTTTCGAGTCTGTATTGGATAGCTCTCATCTTCCCAATCTATATCACATGTTCACTAAAATGAATATTAATTAGCGTAGAATAAGCATGCTTCCGAGCCCCAGGCACCACGGAAGCAGTTACCATGAAGAAGAGAAAATGCCTTCTTCAAATTCCTAATGCATTTTAATTCTCACAAGCAAAACATTCTGAAGTACAAAAACTTTGCTAATGTTAACTACAAAAAGAATAAAAACAGACGATTCTGCCAAAAAAATAAATCATTAAATTAAATATTAAAATAAAAGCAAATGATAATTTATTCCAGTAGACTAATATTTTGTTCGGATATCAAAATAAAAGCAGACGATAAAATATTGAATTAAATAGATCTTAATGTAAATATACCTTAAGCAAACGAAATGTTAATTTTTATTATCATTATGTTTTATAATGCCAATCTTTTGAACCTAACAACATGTATTTATTTTTATGCCCACGCACTTTTTAACGTCGTTTTCTCTAAGCAACTACATGTTAGCACATGTTTAAAAAAGGAGAAAAATATTAACATTAATACTAAATTCTTAATTAATTCAAAAGTATGCTCTCTCTTCGTGACTTGTAATTTCATCCAAAGATAATCCTACACTCTCATGAGAGTGACATTAAAATATGTCACGGCCTAAAAATCCTCATGTTGTTGTGGAGACAATGTTGCAACTATGGCGTCGACTTCGTCATCCGAACTCGATTCTGCGCGAGAGGTGTTAAACGGATCTTTCACCTGAGAAGAAAGAGGACGGCTGAAAAATTGACAATTAATCGACCGAAACATGACTGGAATTTAAAATGGATAAAATCTGCGACACTAATCTTGGGAAAAAACTAATGTTGTTTTCAGTCTCGATTTGGGTAAGCCGATCGAGCTTTGTTAAAAACAATTTCGTAATTCCTCTCATAACAGAATTATTTAATTTTGTAGTATATACCTGCGTTCTATATGTTTATGTTTTGCGCTCGATTTTAACAAATGTTTGCGTAATGTTTGTTATGTGTTGTTTTTCAGTTTTAGGTGAGATCACACACAGCCGAAAGATTCGTAGTTACAGACGATTTTTGTACACCGTGCATAAAAAAAATAAAAAAAAAATATTCATTTGTAACTATTGGAGTAATTTTAATTGTGACTATATAATGAAGTATTTGCTATGTTAGCGATAATTTATGTATCAAAATTGTATATTCCAATTTTTAATCAAGAATGTGATAAATTTGATAAAGTGATCGAAACAAAGCTGACATTGATTCTACTTATGCATTATAACTATATCACTTCGAATATTTGAATGGTGAGGAAACCCTCACCACACCGTTACCGATTTGCATTTTTAAAATGAATTTAATTTTTGTATGAGATTTAAGATTTGCCCTTTTTATAATGTTTTACAATTTTTTAATCTGTATCTTTTTTTTTTTTTTGTACTTCTTTTATTTCGTGTAAAGGAAGTAAAAACTGTGGAATTTACAACGAGTGTTTGGCGCAGCTTAGCCAGATTTGGCTCTTGCGCCACGAACAAACAATCACTCACTAGAATATTTGAAACTTAATTAAATCTTTATTCTTGAATAAACCAGGGGATTTTTCAAATAAGAAAATCTTAGTTTGATTTTCAGGTAATTAGTTTTAAGATTACTAACAACGCTCTTCATAAGTGAAACAGTATACTATGCAATTGCCATATTCAGTATAAAATATATTAAGTTATTAGATTTTTCAAAACTGAGCGTTAAAGAATTATTTTTTCATTCGTAGCATTTTTTTTTTATTATTATTATTCAGTTCCTGCTGGCCTATGTTTTCTTAAATGAGTTCTAAATTTTAACTATAAAATTCCTATTTATACGTTGCTAGAGATTTCGATGGAGTGAAAGAAAGTTACATTTTAATTAACACTGGTGTTTGAAATATCTTTAAATCTGCTCAAGTATAGAATTTTTAAAGAACTTTTATAAGCAGTTCGATTTTACATACTCGTTATCTGGCTGACTTAAATTTTCTGTCGAGCCCATTGTAATAACTATACGAAAATAGTAATAATAAAACTAATGATAATATATAAAGTAAAATAAGATATATTTATTAAGCATTTATGTATTGTTACGTAGCCCATAGAGGATTCCCCGTCAAAGACATTTGTATTGAACTTCGGTTTTCGTTTCCCTACTCCCTATTCAAAGGCGTAATAAAAGTTTATTTCTCTAAAGCGGGCAATAAATGGGCCACACCTTGGGTCAGCTACTTTGGTGCATTCATAAACACATGACTTTGCTACACAGGTGTGGCAGGGATGATCCACCTGTGTGAGGAATTGTGAACTCTGACATGAGGATTTAGGGCCTATCCATTTGACATCCGACATGTGACACCTGCGAGCCCTTGCGTTAACGGAATTTCTCTTTTCCCAAGCTGTTTCTTTATCCCTTCCTATAAAGCAACTGTTATCATATTCTACATCGTCACCTTCTGAATCTGAGTTGATTTCTGTAGAAGAATCATGATTACTGTTGTATTCCTCGTCTTCTGGGTATTCATTGCCATCGTTAAATCTTTCTTCATCGGAAGATACGGTATCAAATAAATATCTTAAATACTGTATTTCTTCTTCATAATGGAAAAAAAAAAAAAGCGCCATATCGACACAGAAATTAGAAAGGCGTTCACGTTTTTAAAAATGTAACGGAAAAGCTCGCGCAGAGTGGGACATACCCGGAGATCCGATAAACACATATTTTTTATAATTCGCTCACTGTTCCTTTCCCTTCCAGGTCATGACCTTCCACCCATTTTCCACAAAAAGGTAGGAAGGAACATTGAAAAAAGAGGTAAGATGAGTATGTGATACCCTGCGCGAGTAATGCTACGTTAAACTGGATACTATCCGATAAGAACGAATGGTGTTGGGGGAAGAGACGGAGGTTGTCTGTGAAAGTCATTGGACGTTCACTCGGAAATGAAAATGAAGCGAAGGGGGCAAAAGTCAACTCTACCCTGGGATTTAAAATGGACGGAGACATACAAGGGGGGGGGGCGAAGAGAAGATCCGGCGAGGAGAGCGAAAGAAGGCGATCCCGCAAGGAGTGAACGATAGTGGTTGCGATTGAGGCTGTTCCTCTGCTCGTGCGGTTTTGATAAATTCTAGCTCTTAGTAACGAAATGCATGGGGATATTTTCCTATTCGTGATAATTTGTTCGTGACATTGTGCAAAGAGTAACAAGGCGAAAACGCTTTGTAACTTGAGTACAATTCGCACAATTGTAAATAAAGGAAATAATTTTACTTCAGCTATGTGCTTTCTTCACGCTACCCAGCCAATCTACAAATTCTGGAGTCACGACGTTACAGTCTACTAAAAATATTCGTTTGTGAAAGTTGAATGTATGCCAACTATACAAAATATCTATATTATTGAATTATGGAAAGTGGAATAATGCGAAAGAATGAATATAAAAAAAATATCAATTCAGAAACACAGACAATATTAGCTTTTGGGGAAACGTCACCTGCCAAATCTTTTACGTGTCTTGCAACAAGATTTTGCTCTTTTAACATTCGAGGTGCCAACTTGGGTGTCGTCCTCGTCACTTGACCCAGGTTCAAAATTACGAGATCCGTCGCCAATATCTCTCGTGTGACTTCCAGGTGCGACGTTAATAAACAATCAGTCAAAAGCAACAAAATTTGTGTTGTTATTGTATTGTAGTACTTATAATTATTACTCTGGATGATTTCATCGTTGGTAAATATGTTTGAAACTCATTAAAAGTAAATGTAGTTTGATGCGTTAAAGGGTTTTGAATTGAACACCAAATAGGACTATTTACACTCGCCTATAATATACGTTGTTTTGGGATCTATTGCTGAAATTATAGGTTGACATAGATATTAATATACTCTTAAAATATTAAAGTTCTGCTTAAAGATTGAACATTCTACATAAAACTTATTTCAGCGAATTCGTTTTAATATTTGTAAGAACAAAATTTTATTATTTGTGGTTGTACTAAATAATTGCTTGAGAGCCAGAATTGCCCCATATTCGTAGGTTTCATTTATGTAACAATCTAGTATATTCGATAGGGAAAAAAAAATAAGAAACAGAATATATATATATGTGTGTGTGTAATGATTTAACTTAATTCCTATTAATTTCTCACTATAGTAATTTAATTTACTAAATTTACCCATTCTACCCTTTAAAAGATAATGTTCATTCGTATTTCCTGATCCTCTTCCAAAGTATCCTTTTATTTATTACATCACGCGTTCTTAAGACTGGTTAAATCCGCTTAAACCAATTATAAATCTGTCAAAACAATCCCTTTTAATTCCCTATCTATTATGATATTTCCCCGGAATCCCCTTATTCATACCACGTGCTTCTGACATTTCAAATGAAATTTCCCTCTTATATAAACACAAACACAGCTAGAAGCGCTCTCTTCTCTTCTCTTCTCTTCTTGCTGTCTTATGATGCGATAACTTGAATGAAAAGACGGAGTGGAAATGGTCTCTCTCCGCTTAAAATAAAAATTCTGTGAAAATTCAATACGCCTCGACTGTTATTTGATATTATGTTACATATATTTTTTTCGTCCAAAAATGATTGATGGAATTATTCATTAAAAATACAAGAAAAATTCAAGAAGCGTTCATACTTAAATTAGATATGAATTTGAAGGAACAATAGAAACTTCTCTCTTAACTACGTAATAATATCAACTTTACTTATTAAAAATTCAAGATAAAAACCAATGTTTTTTTTTAAAAAAAAACAACGTTTTATATGGTGGCAAAGTTTATTAAAAAATATTGAAATATTAGTTAAAACTTGTCTCAAATGTCTAAATATTGCATTGTTAGGCTAGTAAGAAAGATTCGCAAAGTTTCAGAGCTCTAGCTTGATGGAAAGTTGGTTAAATTAACGATCGAAAATTTGATGACACACTCACACCAAATACATAAAAACGTTTTAAAATTGCTCCCAGACGGTATTTCGTCAAAAAGCTATATATCATACTCAAATCTCAGTTTTCGCTTGTTTTTGGACCATTTCTATGCATACAGTTCTTATTTATTTTATTACTAGTCGCGTTTTTCGAAAATTATTTCGTGTTACATTTCAATCTAAAGATTAACTAAGGTAGAAAATTTTAATAAATATGAATTAGTTTTGAATAAAAATATTTTTTTTTTAGAATTGTTAACAAGACATTCAAAAATGTAGTTTACTTCTACATTTTTTTTAAAAAAAAATTTGGAGATATCTAGAAGATTCAAGTTCAAGTGTAAATAATTCATTCATCATTGCATGTTCATGATAAAGGATAATTTATATCGTGCAGTTGTGTCATATTCATTCACTTGAAAGCCGTTGAACCATTTACGACATATCAGTGGCATCTCTATTTACATAACTATCTTCTTTTAGCATTCCGTTTTGCCGTAAGGGCATGACCTCATTCTCGAGGTACAAACTTGATTTTTTTCTATTACAAACGACTCAATAATGAATAGCAATGACGTAAAATTTGTTTAAGAGTTCACGTTATTTATTTTTTTTTTTAAGTTCGTATTTTATTTATTGTTATTAACGAAGAAAACCGTTGCGTAAAGGGAGTGATTAAAAACGCGATGTAAAATTTTTATAACACCGAAGGTAATTAAAAAAATCGATTAGCAAATAACTTCCATTTTTACTAGAGCCAGGGGCCGCGGTAGCCTAGTGGTCAAGGTCGTGGACTCGCGGCCGGCGGTTTTCGTTCAATCGCGAGCTTGATTCTTGGCCGCCAAAGACCCACCGTGTAGCCAGGGCTGATGCATGTTAAATCTGTTCGGAGGCTCAAAGTCTCCCGTTGGCGTGGTGTGGATGTTAGGAGAGGGGGTGCCAGCTCAGGTGTCGTCCTCGTCACTTGACTGAGGTTCAAAATTACGAGGTCCTTCGCCAATAGCCCTCGTGTTGCTTCTAGTGCGGCGTTAATAAAAACTAAACTAAACTGAAATTTTACTAGAGCCTCCTTTATCTTTAATAACAATGCCATCCTTTTGAAAGCTTCAAGTGGCCGTGGATGTTAGGAGAGGGGGGTGCCAGCTCAAGTGTCGGTTCTTTTAACTTGGCCAAGACAGATTTGGCCTATTGCACCAGAAACCTAAACTTTCACTCTCTGTTTCACTTGGTTAGAGCCTGGGTTTATCTCGTCGTGTGGTCGGGGTCCTCATTTATTTCTAAGTAAATAAAAGCGGCAGTTGTTATTAAAACGCAATACCAAATGACAATATTTAATCATTCAGTATTTCAAAAAAAAAAAAATAGGTATCCAATTTTTGGTACATTTTTGTACGCTTTTTTACTTTCCTTTTTATGTTTGAAATCATCTCTTAATGTTAGATTAGGTAATATGGACCACAGCTTCATACTATTATGATGTGCTAAGCTATTTCAAGCTTCTCTTTTAGATTGTTTATATCCCACACGTTCGCAGAATTTAATAAGTAATTAATATCCTTTAAGGGTATAAAGCAGTTCTTCGATAGCTTAAAGGATATTACTTATTACTTTCTCTTTTCAGTCGCAGGCTTTGTTATTTTTACGGTGAATATTCTCACTGTGTATATCTAATTTTTTGCTCTTGCTTTGCATTGTTTCTCGGTTTGATGAGACACCCTGTAGTAGGTAAGGAAGAGTTTGGCAAAGGGTTACATTGAGGGTGCCAAGAACAAGTTAAGCCTCGACTAAGTCGTGTCGAAGCATGAATGAAAACGCGTATCTCAGTGAACTTTACGCTAATGTTCTTTTAAAAATAAAAAAAAAAAATGTTCCAAAAATAAGATTGAGGAGCTTCCGAAGAATGCTTTTGTCGCTACCACATTGTCTTTTTCTACGGCTCATTAAAACTAACTGGTCCTTTAAACGTTTTTCCTTCAGGTGAGTACTGTTTTTAATTCGAAGTGAAGATAAATTTTGAATTTTTATGTGAGTTTATATATATATATATATATATATATATTAAAGTTATGTTTATGAATGTTTCTTGCAAATTTTTGTTTAAATTTCAACTTATTAATAGAATACGAGACAGAGAATTTCAGAAGCTCTTGTTTTGATTGCTTGTATTATATTTTTATTATGAAGTGTTAATGAGATGCGAATGCATCCACTCTTGCTGACCTTCAAATGACCTCAGATCAGTAGTTGCTAATGGTCCAGGACAATGTAGAATATGAAACGTTCGTTTATTTGTCATTTAATATAGTGTTGTGAATAAGATATCGCTTGTTCAAATAGAACAAGAAGGAAGTTAGCTCAAATTTTACAAAATTAATAGCTACTGTATGTCTGAAAAGTTGCAGTTCGTTATCATAAAGATATCAAAAGTAGTGTGGAATGAATCCGAGAACAACTGTCGAGTAGCCTCGTAGACACAAACAAGATTCGATAATCCAAAAAATTGACTCCGGTTAGTTGCGTAGCCAGAACTATGTATCTACTGGTGCGAGATGTCTTCTGCTGATTCAGAATGAATTCAGACCTTCGGATGGAGAAAAGGGAAACCGGGCAGGGCCAGGAGGAAAGTCATGTTGGATATTTGTAGGAGGACAGATGGCTGATCACCAGGTCAATTGCTCCAGGTAGTGAATTCTTTTCTGAGTTCCTAGCCCTGATTGGGCTATAAACTCCGAATCAGTGTTACAAGTAGAACGGGATTCTTATATCCAGAGTAAATGAAGGAGCTGGAGGTTGCTGAGCTTGAAGAAAAAGTAAAGGTCTGGTGAGAACTTGCTTTGTGATTGGTCGTTGTGGGAGGGTTGGAGAAAAGTTGATTCTGATTGGTCGAGGGCGTTCCCAACTGTTCGTAGTTTTTCATGGCTAAGAAATCTTGAAGAAATCTTATTTTTGAACAGGAACATTTTTGTTTTTAATTTATTGTAGGGCTGATGCAATTCCTTGCAAGAAAATATTGAGTTTGTCTATTTTATCTTCAGTGTTTCTCATTTTCTTACATGCTTTGAGGATCTGAAAATTCCACACGTGCTCACGCAGAATACTTGTTATTTGCAAAATCAGCGCTTGTAGAAATTATTTGTTGTAGTATGCCGCCTCACGACAAGGTGAGAATGTGCAAAGGGATCGTGCCGTATCATGGCATGGTGAGAAAACGGCTCCTACAATTAACACAATGAAACAAAACAAAATTGAACAAAAGATTTTGGTTAGGGAAATGAAAAATTAACACAGGTGTAAGTGGGAAGGGGTTTCTAATGTTTGGACTACAAGCGTTTTGTCTTTTTATTTATATTGGATTAAATGAATATTTATTGAATCAATGATGTTTTTTAACGTTATTCTATTTTATTTTTCCGCATATCGATTTGATCAGTTTTCACAATCAGTACGTACGCATACAAATTAATTACTCGTTTTATTATTTTTCTTTGGCGTATGTATGGATTATGTGTTTTTAATATAATTCAAATGTGTAAATATTAAAGACAACCAGTTTTGAACATATTCACAGTTGCGTAAGATATTTTCTGTAATTATAATTTGTTGACGAGAGTGGGTTGTTTATCCTGAATTACATTTATTGTTTGCTTGTTATTTAAGACTAATTTTTGTTACTTTTGTTTTAAGAAAATAAGATTTCTTTTTAAAAAAGTTGATTTTCTTAAAAGTAAAATTTATCTCACTTTTTACTAAGGTTTATTTTGGGTCTGCAAGATACTTTCAAAATGTTCTGAAATATTTGTAATTAAAATATAATTTTTTTTTGTAGCCATCGTCCATAACAAGTGTTCTCATTCTGTAATGTTAAAAAATTTATAATTTATTAACATTACAGAATGATTTTAAATTTCCCTAATAACGTTTCTTGTGCAGAGGTTTCTGATCAAGGATCTCCCCTCAGTGGCTGACCTTTACGTATGTCCGGGAATCATGACCCTAAAACGCTCTAATGATCTTTCTTGTTCCCATGGGATTTACTGACTTTAGTAAACATGCTTGACATGCCCCCCCCCCTGGGGTACCTTAACAATCCTTTTCTATTTTCTGTATAATTCTTGTCAATCAATTTTTATCATTTCCCCCCTCACTTTTCAAACGTCTTGATTACAGTTACACTTCTGGCGCAGCATAGCCCCTGTCACTTAAGCCATTAATCCTTAAATGTATGAATTTTTAATTAATAAAATTTGAAATCAACCGGGAAATGGGTGTAGTTAATGGAAAAAATACAAAATAAATAAATAAAAATAAAATAAATTTGATTTATAAAAGAAAGATTGTGGTCATCACCAAAATACTACATTTTTCTTGCATAAATTTATCAGTATATGGGGAAATATTAATATTATATACTACTCTTACCTTGTTTCTATCCGAAAACAATTTTTCCTGCATTTTTTATTACTTTTTATATAAATAATCTTAATTCCTAACACCTGCCGAAGCGAAATTGTACTCGAATAGCGCACCAACAATGAAAATTGTCACAGATAAAGAAAAAATTCTATCAAAGATTCTAGTTGCGTTCGGCAACGCTAAAATAGTTTTAATAAAATTAAAATAAAATAAAAAAAAAAAAAAACTCTATGAAAATGTTGCCGCATAGAGATGTGAGGTTTTAAACTGCATCACTCACTCACTGATCAGGGATGTATGAATTTGCAGATCCGTAGAATCAATTCAGGAAATCCATTAGTTTGCTGGAAGGGGAGGCAGGGGGTATCATATTTTTTAGCAACCAATACATGACAGTGATATTAATAGTTTCTATCATAGAGAACACCGTTTCTTGCGCAGTCTTGAATTCTTATTCAAAGTAAACAATTTCATTTTTCAGTGTAATATATTTTTAATAAATAAAATTTATTTAAAATAAGGTATATACTCGTGTTAAATGTATTTGCGTATTATAATTTAAAGTTTATTTAAAATCACATACTTTTCTGTACGTGTTTTGTAATTGTGGAATGTGTATTTGAGATAACGGCAAAAAAAAAAGGGGGGGGGCTCAAGATCAGGAGAATATGCTGGGAAAAACAACTAGTTAACCTGTTTCTGCTTGAGGAACTGTTTGACACACAACTATGTAAGCTGTGCATTATCATGCTAAAGAAAACACTTGTATGATCCCGTAGCAGCAAATTGAGGCCGCACGCGACGGATACGAGCCAAGAAGCCCTTGACAACCTAACAATAAACGCACAGGGGAATAATCCGTAAAGGAGGAATCAATCTCTCTCACTCTATCTCGGTTTTTATTGTCAGACAGCTTAACTGATGTGACCTGAAACTTAAATCAGTGCGGAAGGAAGATTTTAAAAGAAGTTTCCTACACAAATAGGAACGTCGTCACAAGTGCATTGCATCAGGTGAGGAATTCTTCGAAGGACAGTGAAGTATTTTCTTGCAAATGTTTAATACTGTAACATAACTGATCATTCACCCTTGAAGGGGAAATTATATACGTAAGTATATACCACACTTCAATTAACTCAAATCAGGAGGTTGCAAATGATCCAGGACAATTTAATAATTAAAAATCGATTCATTTGTCATTTAATATAGCATTGTGAAATGAGAATATTGTACTGAGACTCGTTTTCTGGCAATGGCACAACAGCAGGATTCAGCTTTTAACCATAAATCTTTATTCACTCGCTGCATCCTATAAAACTTCGATCCGCAGGTTGTATTCGATCACAGTGGACCGATAAAATTCACCTGCGATCCACATTTATTCTCGAAAACCAATGCAAAGAAGCATGAACTGAAGCGAAATGCATCCTCGAGTCTTTTCTATATACAGTGGCTCCCAAAATTGAGTATACACCTTCCTTTTTCGACATTAAAAGTATAAAAAAGTAACAGTGAATATTTATATAAAATTAATATATATAGTTGGTAAAGTACATTTTAAGAAATGTTCTAGACGTGGAAACAGATATGAAACACGTTTAATAAATTAATTACATAATTTTTAAGCAGAAACTACAACATATTAAGTCACAAAATTGAGTACACACCTGGCATAACTTTTAAATGAAAACATAAAGGAACAAACTAATAATCTGGTAGCACATCCTTTCGAATTAATAACGGCTTCCAGACAACGGGGTATCGATTTAATAAGATTTTGGGGTTGTTTAACTTGTGATTTTAGCCCATTCTTCTCTTGAAACAGTTTTTAAATGGCCTTTACTCGTGATATGATGCTTTTGGACAAATTTTTCCAACTGTGACCATAAATTTTCAATAACTATGAGATTAGGTGATTACGGTGGAGAGTGCAACTACGTTCTACAGTTGTACAACAGCCACAATTGAACAATTTTAGCTGTATGCTTAGGATCATTGTCGTATTGAAAAAGGAATTCGATCCTAAACCCAACTTTTCAGCACTTTGCTTTAAATTATTTTTCAGAATGTTCCAGTTTTTAGTTTTTTTAGTTTTTATTTACGTCGCACTAGAAGCAACACGAGGGCTATTGGCGACGGACCTCGTAATTTTGAACCACGGTCAAGTGACGAGGACAACACCTGAGCTGGCACCCTCCCTCTCCTAACATCCACACCACTCCAAAGGGAGGACTTTGGGCCCCGAACAGATTTAACGTGCATCAGCCCCGGCTACACGGCGGATCTTTGGCGGCCAAGGATCGAACCCGAGACTGAACGAAAACCGCCAGCCGCGAGTCCACGACCTTGATTACCTGGCTACCGCGGCCCGCAGAATGTTCCGGTATGGAATTTTTGACCATGATCCCATCAACAAACACTAAACTTTCCATACCATTGGCTGATATATAGTCCCATACGAGTACAAAGCCACATACTTGGCTTCCATACTTGACAGTAGGAATAATTTTTTTAGGAAGCAACTCACTATAAGGTTTCATAACAGTGAATTGCTAGGCTTGTTGCTGTTAGTCAACCAAACATAGCATCGTCCATCACTTCTCCAAAAACATTAAATTTGCTCTCATCAATGAATATAACGGTAACGGCTAAAATTACGAGGTATCTATATTAATTTACCCTCTCATCATAATTAAAATAAAGTTAAAATCATAATTTAAGAAGTTTTCATAATTAAGAATTAGCTATCTAAAATTAGGATCAAGGCAACAAAAGCCTGGGTATTTGACAGAGTGAGGAACTGCCGAAACAAACTTGGAGTATAAGTTGTGAAAGTTCGCATTGCCATTGGATGCTGTAGCCGTAAGCTAAGAAGCATAGATAGCAATGGGCGGAGAGATGATCAGGGGGTGGGACTTCCGTTCGAAGGCTAAACGACTTCGAGAACACTGGATTCCGCGGGAAGAAGAGAGGTTTGAAAAGGGTTTAAACTATTAAAATTAAATGAAATTATTAAGAAATGCCGTTCCGAAAGCAATTTTAGGGAAGATATTGCTATTTTAGAGAGAAATATTTAAAACGCGAGGAGAATGAGGTTGAAAAGACAGAATTAAACGTTAGGAACTGCAGCGCCACTAGTGATGCCTGGTGGTCAAAATTGATTTTATGCGAAAAAAAATGGTAGAACTACTTTGAAACTTCAAAATTTTCCAAGTCAAAAATATTTTAAAAATTTGGAAAGTGGTCGACAGTGATGCGCGAGTCCCAATTTAGCCGTGGGACATTGCCACTTAATGATGTGAAGTCCTGAAAATTTAAAAATGAATATAACTTGATTCCAGAAATCTGGAGACCTTGAAATATAATTTTTAGCGAACGAAAGCTTTTTCTCCTGGTTTTGTTTAGAAATGAAAGGTTTTCTCCTGGTCTCAAGACCATTAAAGCTTACTTTCCCGGGTACTTTATTTAATTGTTTCTGCAGTAACAAGTCTTTGTATCGTAGAAGTGGCGCAGCAGTTTTTGAAGCACCCACCTTTGGAGTTTCGGTCACTTTTCATAGGATCCTCCTGTTGGTCCTGTCATCCAGGATCTCCTTTCGTCCTCTTCCGGGAATATTTTTAATGAGTCCCGACTCTTTATATTATTTGATGATTTTTTGAACACATCCGTAACTTCGCTGAACTACTTTTGCAATTTTTCTAAGAGATTTACCTTCATCAGCTATTTTAAGGACCACCTTTCTAATTTGAACTGCAGTTTCCATTTTGAAGATTAAAAATTAATATTTCTACAAGAAACATATACATTAGGATCTAAATCCAATGTTAGTATCAATCGCAAAAACTTTAGTAAAATATTAGTAGCCATTTTATCAAGTTGTGATCATTTTCTACAAAGTGTATACTTAAATTTGTGACATCAATTCGGTGTCATTTAGTCAGAGAATGCGAATAATTTTATTATCATATTAACCTCGTGTTTATTTTTTGAATAAATATCTTATTTAAGGAGTGATTTATCATTCCCTATTAAAAAAAACTTTTATATAAAACTCTTTACCATATGTTTGTATTTTCAAATTAAAGAAAGATAGGTGTATACTCAATTTTGGGATCCACTGTATACCTCTCGCTGAGCAGTAAAGTCGAAATAGATTTTCATTCCCCTGTTGTCGCGCTTTACATCCTAAATTTATAATTAATTTATGTTAATTTAAAGTAGAAAATCTTAGTTTTATTATTCCGATCAAATTGATATAATTCTGAATTCTTTTGATAGATAAAAGTTTCCAGTTGAGATTACATTCCTCACTCTTTATTTGACTTGCCCATTTGTTCTACGTGACATTATCATTCGTTCAGATAAAACAATGAAGTTAGTTCAAATATTTATAAAATTAATAGTTTAGTGCATAACTGAAAGGGATACCGCTTGTATCATAAAGTTATGATGTTAGACTGGAACGTAGTGATGCAGAACAACTAACGGGTAATGTCATAGACATTATTGCAAGCACGATTCTAGTATCTAGGAAACGCCACAGAAAACAGTGATTAGTTGCATAGCGAGAACTGTAAATCTACTTGATAGATGACTGCTAATGATCCAGGAGGAACTCAGTTGGTCTGGACCATCGACGGAGAGAAAAAAATCCGGACAGGTCTAGGAGGACAATAACGGATCGCCAGGACAGCATTCGGATTAGAAAGGCGAGAAATCCTTTTCCTCTTCTGTTGTGTACTTCTGATGGTTGCACATGTATAATTGTAAAGACTGCAGGAGCGAGTACAGAATGCTTGCAATTCGCTTTTAGAAATTAGTAGCTCCAACGTGCCGCCTCAAGTCCAGGTGAGAAGGTGCGAGTGGATCTTGCCGCCTACAATGGCATAGTGAGAAAGTGGCTAGCAGTTCAAAGAGGGTCATCCCACCCCTCTTATCGATCACACCTTGTATATAAACGAGTATAAGTATGATAAATTTACAAGGGATTGATTGATTCGTTTTAATTATGTCGCGTTAGAAGCAATACGAGGGTTATTGGCGACGGACCTCGTAATTTTAAACTTCGCACATCTATCTCGCAACTTCCACACCACGCCACGGAAGAAGACTGAGTCCTAACAGATTTAACATGTAGTCCCGGCTACAATGCGGGCATCAAGGCTCGAACCCCCGACTCGATGAAGTCCGCGACCATGACCATTAGGCTACAGTGGCTACAACATACAAGGGAATGAAGGTATCTGTGAAAGGTGAATCATTCCTCTCTCGTGTGAAGGTTTTCTGCTAAATCATTTGTCTACTTAAATTTTTGAAAATAAAGCTTTCAAGGATGCTAAATTTATCAGATATATGCACACACGCAATGTGTTTTTGATTCTTATCGCACTAAAGCAACAACATATTTCTAGTTATTTAAAATTTTGCCCAACTAACTATTTGAATATCGTGTTTAAAGAAATTCTGTACAAAATATGTATTATTTTCAATATAAGTTTTACATCATATCGAATTGAAATACATGGAAATAACCGAAATTCACGCATGAAATAGAAACTCGAGATCAATTTTTACAATTTCTGTATCATTCCTGTATATTGATTCATGTGTTCTTATTCATTAAAATATTTTTAGAAATCTGTGAGAAAATTAATTCCGCAGATACCGTCATCATTCCTTGTTCTTCCGGATGCATTTTCTTGCATTCAAATAGTTAAAAATAATTAAGTTTGAGGAGGAAGGTAGGAATTCCGTAGGATTCATATAATGGTCACGAAATCAAAATAGCCGATATACAGTTGTTAGTAAATGAAAATAATTACAAAAATTTGTTTAAACCGCCAATACTACTATAATAATATTAAAAAGCAAGTTAGAAAGTAATCTCAAAAATTAAAAGTAAATATGTGAGAAATAATTTCTATGCCATCGAGTAAAAAGATATTCCACCAGTTCTATTTTTACATGTATTGATAAAAGAATTTAATTCTCTTTTCTGATTTCTTAAGACTGGAATCCCCAATCTTCTATTTTCTATAGATGCAATGTATTTTTTCACATGTATTCATGGGAAAAGTATCTATCATATAAGAACAGAATTAAACGACTACACCAACCCATAAAAATATAGAGAATAAAACATTATAAACAAAGAAAAATGATTAAAGATAAAATATGCAAATTTAACAATAAAAGAAACATTATAAGGCATAGAAATTTCCTTATATATATATATATATATATATATATATATATATATATATATATATTATGTTTATAAAACAGTCGAAAGCTAATTTCATTTTTAAGTAATTTTATTGTAGCGGAGACAGAGACCATTTCCACACGGCAGGAGTTAAAAACTCCGCCGTTTGATACAGATTATGAGAGCAAGAGTGTAAAATCAAGAGCGGGCTTTTCGCTGTGTCTTTGGTTATATAGTAGGGAAATTTCACAATAAACGTCATAGAACATATGGGGTGGATGGAGGGATTTCGAGTGAATTTAAATGCAGACCTAAAGTCTGGTAGGGATCATCCCTATAGGTCTGGAGCCTGGGAGCAGCATTGTCAGCGAATTTTTAAGAACGCGTGATTACATAAATTAAAGTTAAAAAGTAATAGTATTGGGAAATAAGAAAGAACGCTTTACTTTTCAATGAGAGAATGGGAAAAATTAGGAAATTAAATTAGTATTATGAGAAACTTGTGTATATATATATTTATATAAAATTTGAAAATAATTCTTCATTAGTATGCAGATTCATTTTATTAAAAATTTTAGATTCTTATGTTTCTTTTAATTACTTAAGCTCTTTTAAATTTTTATTGATAATGATCAAATATCCAATTTGTTTCGCATTAAATTTTCCCTTGTGTACGTTAATTTTATAGACAGAAAAATTGTATTTGCTTAAATGTTTGTTTAGAAAGTATACTTATATATGATCTCCTTCTGGTAGTTAAAAACAAACAAACCCACTTTTAACAAACATTTCGCTAGACACATGCCTTTGTTCTCTACTCTGTTACCCCGCCTCGCGTCAATACACAGGTGTACTTTCTTTTCTTTTTGCACGTGCTTAATATAGCTCCGTCAAGTTTCCTTTATTCCTGTCTCAAGAGATAAGTTTAAAAAAAAACAAAACAAAAAGGTTTACCGTTGACGAAAATAAGAAAAGTTCTGATGACAGCTCTTTTACGATCCCACTACTAAATAGAGCTCAGGTTTTTTTTTTTTTTTTTTTTAAATATATATGTAAAGAATAAGAAAATGTTTAAGTTGTGCTTCTCTTCCTGTACACATATTCTTTTCGTATAGTTAGCACTTTTTTTCTTTCCCCCTTTTGGCTTGTATTCTGCAATTTATTTGGCTTATGGTTCCAGATCTGTGAAGCAAAAAGTGAAAGAAATTGAGCAATGTGTGTCACTTCAAGTATTGATTCTCGGCCAAGTATAACAAATAACTCAGTAAATGTCAAGATGAATCTCTCTTTTGCCAGATATTGCTAATTGTCTTATACACGACATATTGTAATGTTAATACACAATAGGATATTAACAATTGCGCTGAATATTCTGTGTTTAAATATCTTTCTCCGAATTAAATTATTTTTACTTTGTCCTTTTAATCTTTTTTAACCCCCACCCTTCCCTTGAAAATGGTGGGTTTGACGATAATATTGCGGGAAACTATCCTGTTTTTCATATTTTTGTTAATGAAAAGCCCTCTTAATTCTATTCGGTTTTTCACACACACACACACACACATATATATATATATAATGATTTCACTTAAATTTAATTTACCCTTCTAATTTTTCCAATTCCTTAATTATCATAATAGGAAATTCCTCAATTTTTCGATACAAATCCATTTGAGCTTAAAATGTATCTCTCTTTAATTTATCACGCGCTATAAATTTACACGAATCAGTCTCCTACGGTTTCAAACTCGTAGGGATAATCGCTAAATCTAATATCATGCGATCTGAATATATATGTGTGTGCTTGTGCGCGCGCAACCTCGTTAAGTCAAACCCCTTGAATTCAGATCTCCGGATAACCCGGGTCGGTTTGAACGAAGATTTTTTTGTTTTTTTGTTTCTTTAGTTACAGAAGCAATCATAAATAAAATGTATTTTATTACTGTGATATTTTTAAATGACATGTGAACTTAATATTTAAGTATTCCTTTATACAAATAACTTTAAAAGCAATTTTTTTTCTGTATAATAAACAGTAATATGGGGGGGATGTTCATTAAAAAGAACAGTTTTCCCCATCCCTAGATATATCATATTCAAAAAACGTGTAGGCTATATCTTGTATCGGAATCTTTTATTTTAAAGTTATCTATATCTGAGTAATTGTTTCAAATTTTAAAATTTTTCCAACGTGTCTTTGTGAATATTTTTTATAAATAAATGGTTTTACGTTAATATATTTCAGTTATAAATGTTTAATACGTTTTCATTACAATATATCTAACTTCCTAATATAGTAATAGCTCTAAGATTATACTAAACTTATTTTACAAATCTTTCTTTCTATGTTATTTTCTGGTGCATAAAAAAGAATTTCTTTAGATTCTGAACAGTTATGATCGATAGATAGCATCGGCTATTTTTTTTTTTTTTTTTTAAATCTCGTTTCCGCATAAAATGTACAATAACGAAAATGATTATTATTTTCTACTGCATTTAACACAGTTTTGGAGTTCATTATGACCTTTACCGTCTAACGTGAACATAATCACTTTTTATTTTGACATGTAAAAATTAAAACTCTGTAATGGATGTACTATTTTCTGTAAGATTTTTATCTTTTAACGTTGTTATATATTTTCTTAATATTTGAATATTTTGATATTTTGATTTATTACAATTCATATATATTCTTTTTTTACTATGTGTTTATTATGTATTTTTCAAAATTTTACGGAATGAATCAGTACACTGCATAAAACGTGAGGTATGTTGAATTGTTTTCTTGTTACCACGACGTAATACGCTATCTTATTTTCGGACTCCATAAAATACATAGTTTGTTTACTTATTTTTGGAATGTTTGGATAGAATTTCTGATCACGGATAAACATTGGGAATATCCGAAAACACGTGAAGGAATTTGATTTTTTGAAAATAACGTAAGCTTTATACAAGTGAAGCGTTTGACTAGAAATAATACTCTTTTTTTTTAGATATAATGGTCTGCAATATCAATTTTTGTATTGCTATTTTTTAGTATTGCAGTTAATACTGAATGTGTTTGATAATATGTGTGAATGGAGATTTTACATGGATATTAACGAGCATTAGTGAAAAAATTTATTTAATTTACATTTGAGTGTGGGATTTTATCTAGCTATTTAATTAATTAAATTTAAGAAAAGATTAATTAAAATTGCATTGCTAAGTTTTTGAGATTGTGAGAGAACAAATTAATGATTTTGTTAATTTTAGGTTTTAGAGTGCTAAATTTAAAAATATAAATTATTAGCTTTGTAAAATTTGAAGAACGAGATTAATAAATGAAATTAATTATTTAAAAACTTTTTGGAATAGATATTTAAAATTGAAGGCAGTAGATTAATAAATGTATCCTGTATGTTTGACGGGTCTGGTAGTTTCGTGATATCAGGAGTTTCTATCTTGGTGACGAGAAGGTGAATTTCTATTGGTCGGTACGGATGGCTGCTGACTGAATCATACATAGGCAATTCGGAAACTAACCTCCATTGTAGCAAGGCGCTAGAAATAGAGGGCGGAGCGCAACCGTTACATCAAGCAATCTTGTGATTCGGTAAGCTTTCAGCCATCATAGTGAGAGCGTCGTATTGGCACTCGTTTGCTGGTTATATCGTCACAAAATGTGCGTTTCAACTGAAAATCCCGCCAAATGCGAGGTGCGCGGAGAGGTTATGTTTCTTCGGGCAAAAAAAAATCTGTCAGCGGCAGACATTAATCGTGAAGTGTGTGTTGTATACAGTCCAAACATTATGAGTGAAGATGTAAAGCGGGCCTGGCCAACCCTCGGGCTACATCCGGTGTCAATTTGTGGCCAGTAAAGTTGGGTCAATTGAACAAAAAATTTAAACTTTTATTGTACATAAAAGTATCGAAAAACTTTCCACTATGAATCGTTCGTATGAAATCCGTTATGGGAATATATATCAGTACATATAGATTCAATTATTGTCTCATTTTTTCTTCTGTAATCTTGTTTAGAAACAATTACAAAGTTCAATTCATTTTGAGAAGCGCGTGAGCCATCTCACGTGAGTGGGCGATACACAATGCATACCTAACAAAAAAAAAAAAAAAAAACCCACTACTGGAGAGCGCGAGTGTGCATTAGTAGAAGTGGGGAGAGAATGCGGCACGCTGATCTTGCGGAATAGCAGCAGCCAGTCTGTCTGTAGTAAGTTTGTTCCAGGAGTATTTGACCTGGAAGCATATATGACAGACTGACTGTATGGTGCTTTTGATTGCTATTAATTTAGCACCGACATTGTATTGTAACTGTAGAAAAGTTTTTAACATTGTATTTCATCCACAAATATATTTGACTCAACAACAACACAAAACAACAGTCATTGGCAAAAGTTATACTAATTCCCCTAAGCGACTAAGGGAAACCTATCGAACTGTGTAGGCGATGAAATGTCGAGGCCACCGTGTTTGAGGTTGAAGGGAATCTTACATGGAACGTGCTATAAACGGTAACTTCTGAAGTAAAGTGCAACACTTGCAGCGACGTTTTCAATCCTACCCCCTACAGTCCTGGTTACCTCCTTCTGATTATCATGGCCACAGTAGCCTAGTGGTTAAGGCATCGAACTCACGGCCGGTGCTTTCCGTCGAATCGTGGGTTCGAGCCTCGATGTCACTAAAGACCCGTCGTGTAGCCGGGGCTGATGCACGTTAAATCTGTCGGGGCCCAAAGTCCTCCCGTTGGCGTGGAAGTTAGGAAGGGGGGCAGCTCATGTGTCGGTCTCATCACTTGATCGAGGTTCACAATTACGAGGTCCTTCGCCAATAGCCCCTGTGTTGCCTCTGGTGCGATGTTAATAAAACCAGACCAAAAACATCTGATTATCAGATCAGAAGGTTATTATGATCTTGCCTCGATGTCCTCGATGCACCCTAGTAATCTTTTTTCTTTTCCATAGGCTTTAGTGTATAAGGTAAACACGATTGACGCGCCCCCTATCGATCCTTCCCAATTTTCTACCCTCTTTTTTGTCTGCAAAATTTTCTTTTTTCTGTTTTTCAAACGTCTTGAACACAGTTACACCTTATTTGGCACATCATAGCCACATTTGGTTCTTGCGCCATTGAGCTCCATCATCATTCACACAATGCCAATAGGCTTCGAGTTGTTTGTTATTTAATCAACAATCAATCTATTAGTCTGAACGGAATGAAGTCGCAAGTCGAGGAGTCTCTATTTATTAGACTATATTTACATTTAAATATTAGATATCTTTGTATAGTATATGTATACATTTATTTTTCAGAGCAATCCAGATAGAATTAGAAATGAAAGCAGATTCAGTAATAACAGAAATTCGTCGAAATTCCGTCCTCACTACAGAAGTCGATTTCAACAAAATCATCGCCAGAGCGTTGATTATAAATCTTCTCAGACCTTGGATGATTTACGCTACGCTGTAATGCAAGGAGATTTAGAAACCACAAAAAATATAATATCAAAAGGTTTGTCTTGGTCTCTTTTTTTAGAGTAAAATATTCATAATTTTTTTTAAAATTTGCATACAAGTTTTTATATGTGTGCTAATCTTTATTCATTGACATTAAAAATTTTGGTTAAAGTCGGGAATAGCATGTGCCCTATGTTATTGGCTACTTTTGGGAGTGATAATGATTTAAGCGTGGCGATTTAGGTTATGGTAACCCTAAGCATATTCTATTCTAAGTCCCGCACATTTGGCGACATATCTAGGAAGTCGTCCAGGGGACACCCTATTCCTGACTTTAACCAAACTTTTAATATTTCTGTAATTCCTGTTAAAATTTTTATAATTAGCACTTAAAAAGTTAAAATGTGTCTTTTTAATGTATTTTATGCTAATTATAATTCACTATAGATAATTGATTTTATAAAGTTAAAGTTATATATAATTTTTTAGGTATTTGTGTTGATACCATACTCAAAGCTGGATGGACTGGCCTCATGTATGCTTGTAGTTCTGGCCAAGTAGAAATTGTTTCTTTCCTCCTTGAGAAAAAGGCTGATCCTAATTATCATAAAGGTAAATTTATGTTGGTTTGTGAAGTTAATAAAAATAATTACATCTCTTTTTTAAAAAATTTCAAAAGTTGTTCAAATGTATGATGAAAAATTATATTTAAAAAAAATTGTAACTTATTTAAAAAAAAAATTAAACACTTTAAAATATTTGGTTAAAATTAATTTTGAAAACTTGGTTTGAATTAAATAATTATTAATAAAAGAGTGTCATGTTCACTTTGTTATTTTTAACATCACAATGTGGATTCTTTCATATCCTCTTATACGAAATTGTATTTTTATATGTATGGTGTAAATAAATCATGACACATTGATCTAAAAGTATATGAAACAATTTCCATCAATCAGAAAATTTAGTTTAATATTTATGTAGTCCATTACTTGAAAGTAAATTATTTAATCAGTTAAAAGTGTTATATATGTGGAGGGATTGTTGAGTAAAATAAATATTCTAAAAACAAATATTTTTATGGTGTAAGGATTTTGTGTATAGTGATTTTAAAGTTCTATTGCACTTCTGATTTCAAAGAAAGGCAGACTTAAAACTTTTTAGTGATTTTAGAAAACCTATTTACAAATACATTCAAATTAAAAGATGGCAAAAGAAAAGTTAATTAAAGCTTTTTGAATGTGAAAACAAGGAATTGGTAAAAAGTAATATAAATATAGAAATATTTTTTAAACACCTTGGTAACTAACAACAAATATATCTATGCTTTTCTTATTTCTTGTTTTTCATACTTTCATTTATAGAACAAATAATTTTTCAGTTTTGTATTAGAATTTATGAAAGGATTTATCAATGAATAAATTTATGAAAAGACCGAAATATTTAAATTTGTTTATTTTGCATATATTCTACTTCAGCAGTTCCCAAAAGGGCTAGTATCTCTCGAGGCTTGGTATTAAATAGATCTCGGAGGGGGGGGTCTAATTTTGAGGACTGCTATCACCTTCCTGAACAATACTTTAAAAAATTCACTGATAACTTTGATAAATTCTAAAAATTATCCAGCACATGTTTTAAACATTTGGTTGTATTTTTAAATATTCATTAAAGATCTGAAAACTTATTACTATTTTCTGATTTCAAGAATTGGAGTCGGTGCCCCCCCCCCAATGGGGGGTTAGTGAAGTTTTTTTTAAAACTCTTATGTACACAATTTTTTAATAGATATGTTTACTCCTTTGATGGCTGTATGTGCTTCAAAGAAACTTGAAGAAGAATTACTGAAATGTTGTTCTCTATTATTGCAGCATGGAGCTAAAGTTAATGCACATGAAAGGTATTTATGATTGTTCCTTCTTTCATTAATTTCAAGTTTTGTCCATCCAGTTGTATTTTAGATATTATTTCTTGTAGTTCAATTTATAAAAATGCTCAAATGTAATCTATTTAGATTTTTCTTTTTTAAATAATAGCAGCTTCACTCACACATATTATTAAAATTTTACTACAAATACTTCCTTCATATTATATGTTTAAAAACTTGAATTTTAAATTTATTACTAATCAAAGAAGTTTTGATATTTAAGCTCCGCATGATTCTATATCCAAATAACTATATTAAGATATTGTAAATATTTTATATATTACTTTGAATTTTTTTTTTATGCGTGCTATATATTTTGCAAAATATATTATTGATTATTTATAATATTTCTTATAACTATGTGTTAACAGTTATAAATTACTAAGCTTATACATTTTAATGATTTTGTTAGTTATTGTATTACTGCATGAATATAATTTTTAACTTGTGTGATATTACTATATAGAAATAATCATTTAAAATTCTGCTGTATTTGTATTACATGTTTGTTTCGTGTTAAATTTTAGGCATTATACAACTCCTTTAATGTTTGCTGCAAGAGAAGGATATTTGCTTATTGCTAAGAAACTTCTTGATCATGGTGCTGACTTAAATTTGCAAGACAATCGGGGAGTAACTGTAAGTAAAATACTCTCTGATTGAATAAAGGTTATTTTATTATAAAAAAAAAATTTATGCAGATATGTTTCAATCAGTTCTGTGTGTGTATGGTAGCTGAGGGCTCATGATCACTGGCTCATTTCAGGCATTGTTTTCATTGAGTTATAGTCCTGCTGCCACTAAACACCCATCATATTGTGAGTTTGATGCACTTTAAATATGTTTAGGCTTTTAATGCCTTAGGATGGTGTGTATGTTAGGAGAGTGAAGTGCTAGCTCAGGTGTCATTCTCGTCACTGAATCATAGTTCAATATTACAAGGTCAGTGACGAATAGCCTTCATGTTCCTTCTAAGTGTGATGTTAATGAAAAACAATCAATTTTGCACTGACTAATGTTGAATTGGATAATTTTCAACTATGCATAACAATAATCTCAACTGATTTATTTCGTATTTATCAAACACATTCGTGGTCACTGAAATCAACAAATCTCTCTCCAAAAGATCATTTCTGGGATCTGATGAGCAAGCTCTTTTAGCCATTCAGAATACACTGCAATATAAATTAGCAATGGAAGATGTTTTGGAAAGAAATCCACCTGATTGATATCTTCAAATTCTACAAATCAATGTGAAGATGCATAACTTCTTGTCTAATTGTTTTGCTTTGTGTTGTAGCTATTTCTCTTGAATAAGGTATTCAATTCCTTTAAAGATGAAATTTCTTTCTGCAAACAGAATCGTCACATCTGCTGATTTTTTTTTTTTTTTTGAAATATTTCAAAAACTCTTTCTTTGTCAAGTCGTTTCTTTCAAAATCTTTGAGTGTATTTTGAGAATTGTTTATTAATGTAATGATATAGAAATGTAAAATTATGTAAATTCTTCTGCAATTGAGATGAAGAATGCATGGTTTATTTTATATTTGTCTTGATATCATGATTTTCACTATTAAGTATTTGAAAACAATTTGTTTTGTATTGTATTTTTATGTATTGAATATATATGTAATATAAATTGATTTTTTTTTTTTATCTTTTTGTTTGTTTTGATTTTACAATTATTTAATATAGCTTTTAGAATTATTTGTGTTCAATGATTTGGAAATATATTTTTTTCAATTCAATTAATAATTATATATATTTTTATAAGAAATATATTACAAGACCTCAGAGTTCTGACTGACATGTTTAAAGAAGTTTCAAACATGACTGTTAGAACTCTGAGCAAAATATTTGAAGAATTTTGGTATAGTTCTTATGGCTTTATGATTTCTCCCCTTTTGAATAGTATCTCATTTAAACAGAGAAACGTGAAATTAAATTTGCAACAAAATATTTACTATGAATACTTTACTGTGTTTTGCTAATGGGGTAAAATAAGCATGTGCATTTTTCTTTTTTATTTAAATTTTAGATATGTATCCTCAATCAAGTTTCTAGACATCATTAAAGCATATTACCTATATTACCAGCTTAAAGCTCATTGTATGATCAAAAAAAAAAAAAAAAAAAAAAAATATAAAAAATAAAAAAATATTTAAAAAAAAAAAAAAAAAAAAAAAAAAGAGGCTGTGATATATTCATACATATTTAGCAATATGACATACATATTTTAGAATCATTTTTATCTATTTAGAAAAAGTTATATTAAATTATCAAATTTATTTGAGCAAAAGTCTGTATAATTTTTTTGATGTTACCTGTTTTGTTACCATCTGTAGAAATGCTTATTTTTGTTACTGTTGTACATTAGCATTTATTTTAATGTTGCATTATTTCTACAGGCCTTAGCATGGGCAGCACATAATGGTCATGGTCATATAGTACGAATATTAATTGAAAAAGGTGCTGATGCAAATATATTGAATAGTGTAGGCCAATCACCTGCTGATCTTGCTTACGAAAATGGGCACAATGAGGTATTGATTTATTGCGTGCTTTGAATATATTCGAACTATTTAAACTGTCATTATTAATTTTTTGTCTTTTTCTACTATATTCTTTACCTTTAAATTGAAAACCTAATTTTTTTTTAAAAAAAATGTTCATTTATTATATACATTAATTTCATGTCTGTGTAAGAACTATTTAAAAGTACACTAGTTTTATAATGTTTTGATTCTGTAAGCAAGCAAGAAGAAGAGTCAATTATTTTTATCAGTATTTTATGAAATTATCTCTTTTGGTGAGAAATTATTCTTATGAAAGTTATTGTTGATGTATGGAAATGTTTTTTTTTCCATCCTTATCTTTCAGAATAAGGTATTTTATATAAAGTACTTTCCCAAAGTTAGGATTTGACTAGTAAAATGTAAAGCAGATCAAGACATAACACATCAAATTTCATATAAAGATGTTTTATTTACGTAAGTACAAGATAGGCTTAAAAAAACTCTTGGCCTGCAGTTTTCATAATTCAAAATCTTATTCTCAATTGAGTTTACAAAAACTGTTTGTTAATTTCTCTGCTTAGAAAAGTCAGCCTTGGTGTCCAAACCCAGCTTGTGAGTTGGAATCTTATATTATTAAGTTTTATGGGAATTCAGGGTGTTTCAAAGCTCATGATACATCCTTCATTTTTTTTTTTTTTTTTTTTTTTTTTTTTGTAAAAAATTGCCTGAGTGCAAAGAAGTTTGTTGAAATAAAAACACTACAAACATGATAAAAGGGCAAATTGCTTACTAATGGCATTATTGGTAATATTTCTTTTCAGCAATGTTTGCAATATTAGTTTAAAGCATCCACCATTAAATGTTAGTCATTGTTAATGGAGTGCATTACATTAATTTTCAAAGGTATCCAATATTTCTTGCATGTTTATGGCAATAATGGTTATTTGAGTGATGAGATTCTCAACTGACACTAATATGGAACCGCGTAAAGGGGGTGGGGTCTTCCAATGTTAATGAATGCAGTGTTGAGAAATTTTTGCAAAGATTGGTGAAAAGTGCTTGTCAATGATAATGTAAGTAAGCAGTTTATGCTTCCTTTACTATTTACTTATTGTGTTTTGATTTAAATGAGTCATTTGCACCTACATGATTCTATAAAAAAAGGGGGGGTAGTAGTGTGCCTTATCTTAGAAAACAAGAAAGATTGTATTAATGATATAGGAATATTTATCATTTCTCCTGAGGTATAAATAAAGGGAAGCAATTGTAATCTGAATAATTAAGCATAAGTTCAATATAAATAATTAAACATTTCATAAATGAACTCAAAATTATTATTAAAATCTGAAAGCCTGTACATGAGTGAGTTTGAAAACACTTTGCATATTTCTGTAAAATTTGTTATTACTGTTACTTATAAAGCATTAAATGTTTGCTTTTAAATTGATCTTTTTTAATGTCTGTATTTTTTTTTTTTTTTTTTTTGCTATTTACTTCAGTCCATGTCTTATGTATTGTATTGTTTTATTTGGGAGTTAATGTGATTATATTTAGGTTGCTTCTTTACTTGAAAAAGGACGCATTGTAAAAGAAAATTCAAATACAGAAAGCTGTACAGATATAGTTGTGAAGAAGCCCTCTGATGTAAAAGAAATATCAAAGTTTGTATATTTTTATATTTCATGGGTTTTGGAATCTTGCAAATATATATTGCATTGATCATATTTTACCAACTATTACTATTTTAACTTTTTTAACATTTGTTGTTTTGTAACAAGTTTTATTCTCATTTATAGTCGTGGAGACTCAAAAAATTTTGTTAGAGTTGGAGAACTGGAATTATTTTTATCAGGAGTGGGTTACTCAGATCTTATACCTAAATTTGTTGAACACCATATAGAATTCCATGAGCTTTTAATTATGGATGATGCTGAACTTGAAAAGGTAAACTAATAGTACAGTTTAACTTATGATTGATTGATTTATACTAACCAGTAATATTGTATATTAAATTATTTTGGAAATTTTTAAAACTGTATTTGAATTATTTTGCAAAAAATGGGAAGAAGGATGATTTTAAAGAAAATTAAAGTACTAATTTAGATTTGCTTACATTAAAAAAAAAGGAGATGAAAGAAGAAGGAATATTAAATTTAGTGTTCATATGTTTGAAGTTAATGAAACAATGTACAGTTTTCTCAAGTTATTTGGAAGTATATTTCTAAAATTCTCAATACATAAATTTTTTTTGAAAAAAATAATTGAAGTTATGTGCTTTTCTCCCTGTATTCTATTAATATAACTCAGTTATGTAATATGTATTATTATAGGCTGGTAAAAAAAAATTTTCTGTAAAAATTTCATATCCTGTTGTGACCTTTTTTTCCATCTTGGAAAACTTTAAAGTGGTAGATATCTTAAGTAATTAATAATCAATTTACTTTTCTATTTGTAATCAAAATTTTATTAGAATCAACGTAAAAATTTAACCCCCCCCCTGCAGTAGAAAAAATGGATTGATGCAGCTAGAATATCATTTTTAAAAAATATTTTATATATTTGCAATATGAATTATTATGCAATAAAACATATCTTGCACATCCTAAACATGATCCTTTCTTAAAGTTTATTTTTTACATTGAGGATATTTTATTTTCTAATAAAGAAGGAAAAAACCATTTTCTGTGAAAATAATGTTTATGTAGTATTATGGATTATATGTAGAAATATTCAAGATTTTCAAATAATTTTGCTATGTTCCTAACATTAATAATTTGTTTTCCAATTATAAAATTATTTCCAAGTGTTAGATTTTCTCTAATTTGACTTAATTATCATATTGTGTTGATTTGGTTGATAATTTCCTTTCAAATGTAATCAGTATATAAGTGAGGATAATCATATTTAAGTGAATAAAGATTTAAAAAAAAATTTCTTTCATCAAAATATAAAGTTTCGTATAATTTATGAAGGTAGTTTACAATTAATATAAGTATTATGAATATTGTTTTCATCTTTACTTGATTTTACTGAGGACAATAATCATAATAGTGGTATATTAAGTAACTGTGAATAAATATTTTTTACAATTAATTTATTCTTTAAAATTTTTCGTAGACACATTATTATAAATATAAAATAATTTAGTTAATCTTTAGGAAATGGGCTGTTTTGAGAAGAAAATGTTCTTCACAATGTGATTTTGGGCTATGTTCTTTTCTTTTCTTTTTTTTTTTCCTTTTTTTTTGTCAATGATTGATGCTACCGTGTGTCATTAGACAATTATGATAAGATAACATATTGGTCATTATAGAGCAGTGGGGATATTTGCCTTTCTGAAAGTCTCTAAAAAACAAAAGTTCTCTATTTTCTATGGAAACATGATTCTTGAAGTCAGATGTGATAATTATCTGCCTATCTTAGTTCAAGACATTTTCAGAGATGTCTTTTAAAAATAAATGAAGTTATATATATATATATATTACAAATTTTTTGTAGATTCTTTAGTGCCATAATTAGAAATTTTGTTTTCCACAGTAAGTTAAAGAATTTTTATGGGATTACCTGAAAAGAGCTGGGATAATCATTTTACTTTGAAGTATTTTTAATATATAGTCGCCTCATTTTTATTATTATGTATTATCTATTCAAACCAGTTATAAATATTATTTATTATTTCAGAAGTGTAAATATGTTTTCAGCATCACATGGCTAAATAAGTAGCAAAATATTCGAGCAATGAAGGAAATATATCATTCAAATATTTTCAAAACTAGGTGTCATATTTCTTTCCTTGATATATAATGTACAAATAAATTTTGAATAAAAATATTAATTTAAATGGAAAAAGTTTAAGCAATTGTATAGTATTATATAATTCAATTCCAAAATTCTATACCTAAATAGATAATAAGCAATAAAATGCATTTCACATAGAAAAATTTATGGGTGAAACTATCAAGGGAAATTTGAACTATTCCAACTATATTTCGACCTCAAGGACTTGCCTTCTTTAGGTAAGTATGGGCATCGTGATCCTGAGGCACCCTAGTGATCTTTTTCTTTCCTATGGGTTCTACTGTTTTTGGTAAACACAGATGACGCAGCCCTGGGTTACCCTAGTGATCCTTCTCTATTTTTGGCCCTCCTTCTTGTCAACCAATTTTTGTCTTTTTTTTTTTTCAATTTTTCTCATTTAGACCACAGTTAAATCTTGTTTGGCAAAGCATAGCCATATCTGAACTCTTTGCACCTATAACCTTTACTCATTCCAACTATATTTCCAGGCTTTGAATGAAACTCTTTCATTTGATCATGAATGAAATATTATACCAACAAAAAAATTGTTTATTTCATTTGAATCAAAGGTACATAATATTCAAAAACAAACTCAGAAGTATGCGGCAATGTGAAATCTTTAGTTTCAATAACTATTTGGAGAAATGTGAAGTAAATTATTTATGTAAAACTGATTCATATGAATAATTTAGAGGAAAAAATGGACTTGTATAAGAATAAGTCTTTTAGTGTAAGACGATTTCTTTGGCTTATGTTGATTGAAACAAGAGGAGGAGGTTAGATAAATATAATAGAAGGAACTTTTATCATTCTCCAAAGTGGAAATAAGAGGATTCAGTCAAGGGATTAATGGTCACGAATACTTGAAAGGCTGCTGATGATTCGAAAACTGTTAATAGGGGAAAAAATTCCTTGATAAATATTTTTCCAAGATCCATCTTTTAATAGACCACTTCTTTAGATAGAGAAATAAAATATTTGTCTTGCAGAGATTGATATGTACATTGAGCTTCCTTTTTTATTGAGATTTAGAAAAGTAGTGGACATTTTTATATTAATATTGCATTTATTTTATTCATAAAATAGTTTTTTACTTGATGTAGTAATTTGCTCTTTTTCCCATTAAAAGGTATTATTCTGGTGCATTTTATATTTTTTGTACTGTAGCCTTTCTGTAAATACAAGGTATGGCTATTAAATAACGAGACTGGTGTTGTAAAATAATTTTGGATGTTATACATAATTTACGTATAATGACCTTCAAAATACACACCTTCTCTATTCCTACAATGCTCCATATAAATCTTTCATTTCTCAAAACAGTGTTGCAAGTAATCTTCTGTCAGCTCTTTCAGAACGTGTGCTGCTATCTCTTCCACAACTTTAGAGACTCAAATCTTGTTCTTTTTAATGCAGATTTCATCTTAGGAAACCAATAAAAGTCACGTGGCTCAAGATCTGGTGAATAAGGTGGATGATCTAACACAGGGATGCGTTGCAGATGGTGGTTCAAGTGTAACTTAGGATAGGTGCAATAAGAACTTCCATAAAACTAAACAAGCTTATTTTAAACAAAGTAGCAAATCAAAAGTCGATACATTATCAGGCTATCTCTGCCTTCCACAACATATGCTTTGACTTCTCGCCTGCCACGGAGCTCTTCGTTTACAAGCAACGCCCTTTTTGAGCTCATCATGCACAAGCAGCACCCTCTGGCAGAAGGATGGCACAATGGCATGGGAATTATGCAACAGATGCTGTACTTGGCCTGGAAACCTCTTGACAGAAAAATGCAGAATGTGCTAGTGCATTGTTTTTGTGGAAAAATTTGGCATACTGATTCTTTGTCAACTCCTACAGCCTCAGCAATCATACGAATACTTAACCAACAGTCAGATGGAACCAGATTGCCGATTTTTTCGTTATTGTCATTCTTTTTTGACATGAAAGGGCGACCTTGGCGTGAATCATTTTCAACATCGTCTTGGCCATCTTCATAACATTTAAACTACTGAAAAACATGTGCACGTAATAAATATTCATTGCTATACACTTTTTTTAAAAAAAATTATAAGTTTCAGCAGTAGTTTTTCTAAGTTTCATGAGATATTTCACAACAATTCGTTGCTCACTTATCACTTTTCTTGTGAAACAAAAAAAAAAAAAGCAACTCTAATGCGAATTTAGGTTATGTCTATACAAATTTGTTTACAGAAACAAGACACAGCATTTAAGAGAGAAGGCTTCACCGAAACAGCTGTCAGTCGCTGGTGTGTGGCATATGCGTACTTCTGTAGTAGCGTCAATCCCGTTATTTAGTAGCCACACCATATATATTTTCTGATTAGTGCAAATGATGCTTTATATTATAAATATTTTATTTCAAATGATACTTTATATCAATACAGTTAGTTGTATGTACATTGTTCAAAAGAAATGTAAACAATTCCTTAAAAATAAAGTTTTTTCCAAAAAAAGGCATCTTTTTAAAACAATGTATGATTAATATTTCTTTTGCTAATTTTTAGATTGGTATAACTCAAATTGGAATACGAAAGAAAATATTAGAAGCTTGTCAATCTGTCCATAAGAAAGATTGGGAAAATTCTAGTCTTCCTAATTTGAAACAAAGGCAATATATTAGGTATGATAAGTTTAATGATCCTGAATCTGAGTAAATATGTTTTTGTTGTTTTATTTTTAATTTTGATATCTGTTTCTCTTCTTAGTTGCCCAGATGCTGTTGCAATGATGGCGAATATAGCCAAACATCTTAAATATATTTCTAGTTCTGTGATTTACATCCGTCAACAAATTCAGTCACAACCCAGAATCTTAGAGCTTTCACAAGTGAGTATTTTAAATAGAATAGAGACCTTTAACAGGTGTTAAAAAAAACAGAAATGTTTTCATTGAATAAAGTTAAAAATGAAATGTTTAATTTACTTTTTTAATTCTTTTTGTATATGGAAAAAATAATGAATTTTAATAATTTATTACTGATATATAAATGGTACTAACATGTAAAAAATATTAAATTGTCTCTCCCTCTCCTGTATACACTCTGAAAATTTCTTTTTCATTGTTTTTAATATTTTATACTTTACAAATATTTAGCCTTTGCCACCCTTGTGTAAAACATTTATGATTATTTTTTTATCTCATAAATATTTTTGAGAAAATTTTAAAAAATCAAAATCTTTAAAAGTTTATTTTGTTTATAGAAAACAATTTAATAAATTATAATCATGAATTATCTGGTTATTTTATAATATTATTACTCAATTTATTATAATAATATATTTTATAATTTCAATATATTAAATTATATGTTTGGAGGTACATACTACATTTTAGCCTAATATTTTACATATTTCATTTTTTAAAAGGATGCAGCTAATGTTCATAATTTATTAGATGAAATGGATGATAGTTTGAAGAATGTTCATTTTTTAAATGATGAACTGAGGTTTTTAAAAATGCATTTAGAAAAGGTAGGTCTACATTATTTTTATTTTAAAGCTTTAGAAATAAAAGCAATGATTTTTTTTAAAAAAAATTAATTAAAGGATAAGTCAATAAATGTAATAATTTTTTTAAAAAATATAACCTAAAAATAATGTATTGTGTGTTGCATGCAAAAAGAAAACTTTTTTTTTTATTCTAAGAACAAGTAAGGCAAGAGTTATATTGAATTTTGAAGAAATTAATTTCTTTTATTAATAAAAGATGTGATCTTTTAATGAAAAATTTATACTTTTTTTTAAATTAATATTACACTAACATATAGAGTTAATTGAAAACTTGAAATATGTAATATTGTTAGTTATCTGAAAATTCTTGCAGTTAGGTAATGAATTGTAAAATGTTAAAAGAGCTGTTCCTGTAATGTTATTTTTTTTAAATTTAGGTTCAAGACAAAGTACAATATATACCAGCTGATTTAATAGTAGAGACAATACCAACTAATCAAAAGGAAAGACGACTGCTATTTGCTTTCCTAGGAATGACAGTAATCTCTGGAGCAGTAGCTGGTATTTTGTGGAAAAATCCCAATATTTTTGACTTAGTTCCATTTACTCTTCGAATAAAAGTTCCTTTCTTCACGTAGTTTTAACTGTGATTTTAACTTATTGCTCATTTTTGATAATTATCATTATTCATGTAGACATCAAATTATATTTCATGTTCAAAGTCATATTTTTTGATTAAAGATTATTGTTTCAAATGTGTTTTGCTGTCTATTATTTTTTGAAGAATCAAAGAATATTTAAACTTATTCAATCGTTATTCAAAATAGTTTATTATTTTATATATTGAAAATTTTTATTGAAGGAAAAATAAAAAGCAATAGCTTGAAATTATAATATACATGTGTTATTTCGATTTCCATCTGTTGAAGTTTGGAATGTACAGAATTAACATTAGTCACAAAAATTATTAAAAACACAATAACAAAAAATATAATAATTCAATGCTTCTTTTGCTTTTACATTTACCAGCTGATATGAATTAAAGTAATTTGTTTTAAGTTAAATTTAGAGGTTCATTATTTTTTTTTTTTTATCATGTTGCTGGTGTATCGTGTTTATTTTATGTTGTGCATGCAATCTATTACTGATGGGTCACGAGATAACTCGCCCTTTAAACACATTGCAACCTCAGAAGCTGATCGATCATGGTCACAAGCTCATGTTTTTCAATATTTCAGCCAAATTGTGCTTTCACGTCTCAATTTCATTAAAGACTTGTATAAAGAGACTGATGCATATTAAATCCTTTAGGACTCAAAAGTTCCTTGGTGTGTTGTGTAATTTAGGAGAAAAACGATGCCAGCTCAGGTGTTGTCCTCATCACTTGACCAAGATTCATAATTAAAAGGTCTGTCACCAATAGCTCTCATGTTGCTTCGATTGTTATGTTAATAAATAAATTTAATGTATGATATTGTTATGGAAAATTTCTTCCTCTGTGGGGAGTGAAAATCAATAACAACAAATGACAATTTATTCATAAATCTTCCAAACAACACACAGGTAACACAGCTTGGACAATAGCAATACACAAAAACAGGAACAAAGTACACTTTTACAGACAGTCACAAATATTTCAGCAACGTTCAGCTCACTAGCTTATCACTTCTTCACTGTTGACAGCCATCGCAGTAATTTCTGCACTTCCAGGGCAGGATCCGACAATACCCAGCAGATACATGCTGCTGTTTCATCCCCGATCGGTCCAGAAAGCAAACTCCATGGACAACTGATTCCATACTCAGACTGACTCTCCTGACTGTAGCTCTTGGTGTATTTATATCTTTCCGGCCAGGCGTGACGTCACATAGGAAATTTCACGAATTTTTCACCATAATTTTCTTCCCATTCGATTTTTCACTTAGCTTCCAGCGCATTCGAGTACTTTCCATTTGTTGCTAAGGTGAAAGGGTCATTGCTTGAACTCTCTTTTGAAAACTGGTGACATCTCTATAAATCCACTTTTTCTTTTATGCAGAAGAAAGAAGCTTTGCAGGGAAGCATCAGCTCATGTTCGTAACATTGCTGCCCATCTTAAAAGACTGACGTCCCGGCAGTCTCATCACATTTAACTATGATCAGTCCCCTTGTATGAAGCCGGTGAATGACAAGACTTGGCGTTGATCGATTTCTGACCTGTGATATCTTTTCGTTTCCCAGTGGCACTGAAGCCTCGTAACCGGACCTCTCCATAACTTGCAAAATCATCATTCTTCGTTAGCTAGCTTGATCCATCGCTTCTCGTCCATTCATTCCTTGACCAGTTTCCTCCATTGCTTCCAGTTCATTCGTTCGCTTGTCTATTTACTCCGTTGCTTCCAGTTCATTTGTTCATAGATCACTTTAATTTGCTCAATAATAAATAGATCACTTTAATTTAGGACGAGTATGCTTTCCGAAAGTGCCTTTAGAACACTTGCGTAATTCGGCGAGAAAGGCATATCACTTGATCGTCGAATGAGCATATCACAGGGCAGTTGTAGCTTTTGTTCGAAGAACATCTCCCCAGTACATCCACTCAAGTCATTCACTCGGTCATTTACTATAGGCTGGCTATCTGAGCATAAGAACACCTGAGAGGTCTCGCAAGGAATTCTCTCGGTGATCTTGATCATGACTCCACCAGCAGTTCTATTTCCAAGTGAGAGGACATTCTGGAGTTCCTCGGCAGTGCTTCCAGTCAACAAAGAAGCTTGAACTGCAGCAAAAGGTGCAACTGCTTTATCTGGAGTAAAGGATACACATAGTTCTTTCCTGTTTAAGAAGTCACAAAGCATCTCGACTCTGGAGACTCGAATATAACCTCCATCCGATAAAACATCATGGATGCTGCTATTATCCATCTCAGCATCATTCAAAGCACATGCAATAGGTTTCACACCGATGATTCTGAAAACATCCAGCCCAGCTATCTTTCTGCCATCTTTAGTGATTTGTCTCAAGGAATCATCGAAGTAACCTGCATGATTGACGACTTTGAATGGCTAGTTCTCGATATCCCCTTAAATCCTTGGATAATCCACAATTTCAATCTTCTTCTGAACTTCGTCCTCTACTCCTTCAATCATTCCTTTCTCATTTTGGATTCGACGTTACATTTATCATCTCAATTTCTTCAGCTTTCGGTTGAAAATTTTTCTCTAGACCGGATTTCGTTTGTGACTCCAAGTCTTGCTTCACTTCTGCCATCATAGCGAACAGCTTCTCTAATTTATCCTCCATTGCTCAGGTTTCAAGCATTCAGTCCGAAACCCAACTTCTGACACTAGTGTTACGGGAAAATTTTTTCCTCTGCGGGTACTTGTGGGAAATGAAAATCAATACCAACTCGGAGGATAACAACAAATGACGATTTATTCGTAAATCTTCCAGACAACACACAAGTAGCACAGCTTGGACAACAGCAATACACAGTGACACATAAATAGGAACAAAGTAAACTTTTACGGACAGTCATAAATATTTCGACAACATTCAGCTTACCCTCTTATCACTTCTTCACTGCGGACAGCCACCACAGTAATATTCTGCACTTCCAGAACAGGATCCGACTATTCCCAGCAGATATACGCTGCAGCTTCATCCCCAATCGGTCCAGAAAGCAACACTGTCACGGACAATTGATTCCGTATTCAGACTGACTGTCGCTCTTGGCGTATTTACACCTTTCCGGCTAGGCGTTACGTCACATAGGAAAAATCCGATTTTTCACTTAACTTCCAGCGCCTTTCCATTTTTCGCCTAATCCGTCGCAAAGGTGAAGGGATCATTGCTTAAACTCTCTTTTGAGAACTGGTGACATCTCTGTAAATATACTTTTTCCTTAAAAGAAAAATGTTGCAGGGTAGTATCAGCTCACGTTCGTAACAATATGCTAGCTGGTATACATGTTCTTTACATGGATGAATTCAAAAATATAACTATGCAGATGGAAGAATAAAAAAAAAATTTAATGAGGACCAATTTTTAAATAATATTTTGAGTACATGTAAGTGAGCCACAAATTAGTATCCGAGGAAAGAATGAGTGAGTAAATAAAATAGCAAAATGAATGATACAAATTTAAAACCAATGGAGAAGGATAAATTCTGCAATTCATTTATTAAAGAAATTCTTAAAAAAGCTTTCATAATTATAAAAAAAAACATTTTTCGAAGAAGAAAAATTGGTGTTCATAAAATGACAAAAATTAAAATTTTTTAAATGAAGCTATAACTAATTTTAACCAGCTGATGAAATGTTACATTACGCTCATTGGAATTTAAATTCAATAATAGTGAATGTTATATTAATTTCTTCGTGTGGATGAATTTAAAAACTTAACAATTCAGCAACCAAGCATAAAATATTTTAATGAGTAATAATTCCTCAATAAAAATACATAATCAAATTTCAGAAAATATTTATAATAAGAAACAAACAAATAAACATGAATGAATAAATATAGTGATCTCAAAAATTCTATGAAGAATATTAAATAATCACAAACACATATACATAAATCAAAATTGCTTTGTGGAGCAGAAATCTTACGCAGCAGCAAAGTAAGGAAAACAAAAATTCACTTATAGGTTGTACAGTTGAAAGAAAGTGTATCTAACATTCCATCAATGTTTCTTTTTGTTCTTTTTTTTTTTGAAATAGGGGGCCAAATGTTTATTCTGTATGCCATATGAATACTGTTTCATTTAAATCAATAAATTTGTTGATGAAACTTTTTAAAAAATCTAAATTTGTCATTTTTTGGCGCGGTTTTCAAAAATCGGCTAATTAATTTATACACCTAATAGTGCAAGAATCATAATTTTGCAATGTTTGGTTCGAGAGCTATTTCATAAGGTATATATAAATATTTCAACATTAAGAAAAATCTTTAAAACATGGAAAAAATTATTAAAAAATAAAAATTAATTGGAAGAAAATTAAATTAAAAAAAAATTAAATTAGAAATGCTGCTATCTGTGGAAGATGAAAAAGGGAGGTCGAAATTTTTTTTTGGCAAGAATATCCTTCTGCTCCTTTCAAATTAGTGAAGCTTCCATAAAATGTTATAAAGTGATATAATTATGGTATGCATTTGTATAACAGAGAGACAAACATTCAAATTTATATATAATGGTGGGTGAAAGACAAATCACAAATTTAGTCATATTTTGCATGGCATCTGTTAAGGACAGGTCAGGAGATAACTTATGACCAATTTTGTTAACCTTACAATTGCAAAATAAACTATTTTATGAAATTCTTATTTTAAAAAATGTATCGCTAACAATTTATCCAGAAATGCTTTTTTGATTTAAAAAAAATCACTGAAACTAAAATAATTTTACAAAAATTTCTGTCACAGTATTTTTTTTTTAGTAAGACAATAATAGTATATCATATGAGAAAAAAAAATGAGATAAAGTTTCCATTCAGGTTTATTTTACACTAATAAGACAGTTACTCTACTATATTATACTGAAACATGCATTTTTTTTTTTTTACATTCTTCCAACAGTGTTCATTTAATTTCAAATTTCACAACTAAAGCTTATTATACATTGTTTATTTAATCAGAAACTATGAATTGTTCCCCATACTTATAATTAGTCATTTTTGGTTTTGAAAACTAAACACATTCTGTATCCCAGAGCATTCAGTGTTTTCAAAATATATATAAATAAAATCTTGACACAATTTTCCATTAAGATTCGTTAATTTTTTTTCAATCAAAAAATTTATAAATAAATATTTTCAAATTTCACAATTTAAATGATTTACTACCTATCATAAAAATTAAGTGAATAATCCATTTGGCTATGACATAGTGATTGGCACACTCAAAATAAAACTTTTGCTAATTAATTTTTATTACTTCTGATTTACTTTTACTCTAAATTGTGAATTTAGAATACAGATCAACTATGTCTGAAATATCCAAAAAATCTAATATTTAAAATATATTCTCATCAATAATAAAAAAAAAAAAAGTATTATCTCATTTTAACTACGTATACCCCATAAGTAGTTTGTAATGGGCACATTTATAACTAATAGCACTGAAAAAAAGTATCAACTTTATAAAATTGATAATACATATTTTGCAGATCCTTTCATTTCTATTGGGCAAAAAAAAAATATATATATATATATATATAACAGACTTTAGTTTTAATAATTCTTAGCTAAGGATTCTGCCTTTGATAATTTTATCTTCACTAAACTGAAAGTATGTAATCAACATGCATGCTAATTGTTGCTATATTAAATGCTCTGATAAGTGAAAATGTATTTCAAGTTAAATAATTCAAAACAAAGCTCTGATTCTGTAAGATTTGCACAGGTCGGATCATATAAATATTATGAGAGAAAAACAGGATAAAAATAAAACAAATCAAAATTCACATTTATTTACTTGAACTTTAAAACAAGGTATATTTACATAAAATCAAAATAAATAACTTATTTACAATACTTAAAAATATCACAGAAAGAGGGTGCAAGACATTCTAAATAATTTTTAGGTATCTCAATAAAACAAAGCTTAATTCTAAGCTTTCATTTTTTTTTTTATATTGTGCTATAAAAGAGAATAAAGATCTTTTTATCACAGAATATCAAGAGAAAAAATTATCAACATCTAACATAATATTCTTACAATGATAATAAATAAAATTAAAACATTTATTAATGATTTAAAAAACATTCTAAGGAAATTAGACCAAAATATCACAAAGAAATTGCTTGTACAGTTTCCAGGAATCAGAATTTAAATGACTGACGTAGAATTCGAAACCTCATTTAATTTTAATATTTCCCTTCTATGTTGACACATTGCAGGCTTTTCAAAATTATCCTGGAAAAAATTTAATATTAGTGTTTCTCTGTTTAATAATAAGAAATACATGTATATATATATATATAGAGAGAGAGATTACATTTCTTAAATGTATACAAAAATGGAGCAAATTAAACTGATAAAGGAGGAAATTTTTTTCACTCGCACACTCGAGTAACAACATTCAATTTTCATATAATTTTAGTTGAGTAATAACTTGTTAAACAGCAACCAAACACTGAATTCAAATTCTATTGAATATTTATTCCCATTTATTTTGCTCAACATATTTAGTGAAATATAAAAATTATGGAAATAAAAAAAAATCATTTTGCTACTTAAAGAGTATTTATTTGTTAATTATTTGTCAATTTAAATGGATACTGTAACCCAAAAATTACCAAAATATTGAAAAATAATTTATTACCGTATTTTAAAATGTATGATTTTTAAAAAAAATATACATATAACAAAATTTAACTGATCAAGCTATTTTATTTAAATGATTTAATGAGTTATTTTTTCTTGAATAGTAAGCTAAATCATTTTATTGACTTTCAAAAATTTCAACTGTTTTTTCTCAACTTTTTGTTTTCATGAAGGCCATGTATTTAGAATGATAAGTTCTTTTTTGTAATAAGTATTACCTTTTGAAAAATTTTAGTTAAAGAAGTTAGATTTTTTTTAAAAAAATAGTTTTGTAATATCTGATAGAATTTTTTTTTTTTTTAAAGCTGTGAATTACAACTAAAACAATGCAAAGGATTGTACAAAACACTTATGAGAAATCCAGGAAAAGTATTGTTTAAAAACTTAAAATTTACAGAAATAATGGAAATTTTAAAATATTGAAATATTCTGAAAAAAAAAAAAAAAAAACCACTAGAATTTTAAATACCTGTTTGTATAAAATGAAGTATTTCTCTTCCCCCCCTCCTTATTTTATGTATGCTCAAATAGGAAGAATAAAATTTTTTCCTTATAAATATCTAATTTCAAAAACTGCTCACAGGATACTGTTTCCCTTAACCCTTCAATGGAACGATAATTATGTGGGAATTATTTATATTTTACACTGCTGAAGGTCATCAATGTATTTTGATTTATAATTTCTATTCTACTATGTAATGTTTTCATCACTTAGCTCACATAATTAGTCATTGATACCCATATGCCGAGTACTAAACTGTTGTGAAAAAACATCTGGATTTTTGAGCAAGTTTATATAGTATTATACAAAGACAGGCAAATATAAAACAAGAAAAGACAAGTTATTATATTCTTATGTTAGTTATATGCATGAAACACTTTATGTTCCATTTTGTGAACACCAAATATTTCCTTGTTTTTTTAGTTTTACAAGTATCAAAATGCTTAAAATTCTAAAATTTTACATGAAATAACCGACTTTTTAGAGACAGAGTGATGGCTTTGAGGCAAATACCATAATCATACAATCACCTAAAAATGTTACATTACCCATTTCTAATGAAGATTCTGGAGATGAAGAAGGGAAATAATAAATAATCTGCTAGGTTCTTTGCTACCTGCACCTGCTTAATATTCACAACAGTTTTGATGCTGATTCTGATCCATATGATTCCTAATTCATACCTAAACATGGTTCTCCAAAGAATGAAATTGAATCTACCTCTATTGTGAGCAACTTTCACTATCAAAGAGGGAAAAAATCTCAAAAATACATAAACAGAAAAAAACTTATCTAAATACAAAACCTGTAAAAGGAAGAGATACACAAATAACAAATGATTTCTTCACAATTGTGAGATCTCCTACAAAAATTCTTGAACTTTTTCTTGATGACGAAGTTATTGAACTTGTTGCATTATATTCTAAACTATATGCTTCAAGTAAGGGTATAAATCTTGGTTTTGCTAACTCCGAATTCAAGTATTTTCTGGGAACAAAGAACAGATACAGATAATATGCCATGATTATGAGTTGTGCCATGAGACATGACCACTTTGAAATTATATTTTCCCATCTTTATGTTGCTGACAACGTAAATTTGGATACAATGGACAAGTCTGCCAAATTGCAGCCTTTCATACACTAAATGAAAAATGCATAAATATATGCCCAATGAAACATTTCAGCATTGATAAGTGCATGGATTTCTATTTTGGTCATCACAGATGCAAACAACATATTAGGAGAAATCCTATTCGGTTTGGATACAAATTTTGGTGCACTGTAGCCCAATTAGGTCATGTATGTTGGTTTCTACCATAGCAGGGTAAACGAAATACAGTCTTGGCACATCAGTGATCCTCATATTTACTTAAGCACCTACAGAGGCACACCTTGCACAATATTTTGTATTTGATAATTTTTTGACTAGTCCCGCATTGATGGACAAGCTCTGCTCATTAAGTCACCAAACAACAGGGACAGTAAGAGAAGATGATATTGATGAATCTCCTTTGGAATTAGAAAAGGCTTCAAAGAAAGAAAGGATCATACTTAATTATCTAATTGATAACAATGGCAATATTACATAAAGATGGCATGATAACTGTGTTGTCACTGCTGCATCATCTGAAGTCAATGTCAATGTACCTTGTCAACTGATATTCGAAGAAGAAAAATCCAAGCACAGCAGCCATACCTCATCAAAACTATAAGCAGTTTATGAAAGACGTGTATAGAGCTGATGAAAACATTGATAAGTATTGTGCATCAATCAGTGGCAAAGAAGGGTATTTGAACCCTTTTTTTGTTCAAATTAAACGCATTGGCAATAGCATAAAATGCAATAGGGGAAGCCAATCAAACTTTTGTAGTTTTGTTAATGAAAGGCACATTGAATAATGTGATATGTATGTGTAATGTATCATGTGTTCAGTCCTTAAAACTATTTTATGAAATAAATAAGAGTTTTATCTGTTATGCAAAATACTGTACTATTTTATAGTTATGTGGTGTTCCCTTTTTGGAATGTCACATAACTATTAGACAGGTTTAGATATTTATTTTTAGTCTTTAAATTATAATTTCTTATACTTTTCTTCCTAACATATATAAATTTCCAAGACACATTCCAAACTTTAAACCTCTAGCAGTATCAAAGTTTGAAAAAAGATTTAATTCAATAATTATAAACTAAGTTTGAACTTTCATTAATAATTCAATTTTTGACTAAATTTATAAAGGGGAAAAACAATATCTCAGATAAAATCCAAATATTAAGCTTTGTCCAGTATCAATTACGTTTTTATAACTTAATCAATTATGTATCTAATTTTTCATATTTTTCTATTTAGGAAGAGAGGATAAATGCACAGCAATGATGTAAAAATTTTTTAATGAATTCATTAATTTTATTGGATTTTCCTTTAAAAAAAATATAAATCATGAAAACTCACTTAAAAGTTTTTGTTTACTAGTTCATCTTAAATTTAGTCTAAATGTTAAAATTTTCGGCACATATATAAAAAACAAATATTATGAGTCAGAGTAATTTGAAAATTTTGATTAAAAATTTAGATTGACAAGGAAACAATATTAAAAATATAGAAATCTATGGAAATTTATGATTTTGAAGAGAAAAAAAGTATCGCAGTCATACTTTGGTTCACAAACTTAATTTCAGATACTTGGTTTGTGAACTGGAGCAATTTTTCTCATTTAAATTCATGAAAAGAAATATTAATCCATTCAAGACTCAGATCCAATGAATTTTTTTATAGTAGATTTTTTTCAAAAATATATGAAAACAGACTTAATTATGAAGAATTATCACACACAAGGTATGGTTCAGTATTGCATGCTAACTTTGCAGTAGATCATTGATTGTTGAAAGGGGTTTGCAGATTGTTTTCTTCTCCCTCTTTATTAGTTTATAGCAGTGATTTTTACTATATATGCATTAAAATTAATTTAAAGGAATATACATTTAACAGAGCATAAAAAATGCTCCTATATAGTCATCTACTTTTCTTATAATTTTTAAATGTGCTGGATGTGGGTTTCAGATCTTAAATAACACATCAATCAATAACTCCCGAGACTAACCCAGAGATGGCGCTCGTAGTAAACCAGTAACCAGGTCTTTCTAGAGTACGAACCTTTGCTTGAAACGTGTCAAAATTTTAAGTCGATCGGACCAGAAACAGCCGAGTTATCGAGGTTGGAGTAAAGTCGTTTTGTAGTTTGTTTAAAAAATGGAAAAAACCGAGTTTCGTGTTCTGATAAAACATTGTTTTTTAATGGGTAAAAACACCGTGCAAGCGAAACAATGGATTGAAAAATGTTACCAGGACTCTTGTCCATCAAAAGCAACGATTTGTCGGTGGTTTGCCGAGTTTAAACGTGGTCGTACCGACACAAATGACGCGGAACGCTCGGGTAGACCTGTGGAAGCCGTTACACCGGAAAATGTGAGTGAAGTGACAAAAAATTATAATGAAAGATCGTAAAGTGAAGCTCCGTGAGATTGCTGAGATGACACAGATATCATATGGAAGTGTATTTACTATCCTTCATGAAAAATTGAGCATGAAAAAGGTTTTTTCCAAGTGGGTGCCGCGATTGCTTTCGATGGAACAAAAACAGCAACGAGTCGATGATTCAGAAAGCTGTTTATCGCTATTTACTCGCAACAAAAAAGATTTCTTGCGAAGAAAAAAAAAAAAAAAAGATTTGGAAAAACATTGGAACAGTTGTATCACCCTAAAAGGTGATTAACAAAAGGTGTTATGTTGATGAATAAAAAAAAATTTTGCAAAAAAAATGTTGTTTTCAATGTTAGTCTCGGGACGTATTGATCCATGTGTTACATATATAAAAATACTTCCAAAAGTTAAAAAAAAAAAAAAAAAACTGAGAAACAGAAGCATCTTTTTCTCTGTTTTGAATGCATTTTATTCTATGCAATTAAAAGCAATAATCTAGATTTAAGATGAAAAGCAAAGAAACCACATGTTAACATTATGATCCAAAATTCATAGTAGTAAGTCGAAGGGAGCCATAAGCTGGGCTAGAGAAAGCACAATTGAGCTTCCCATGTAGACTGTTTGTAAACCAATGCAAGATTTGTCAGCAAATCTTGTTTAAGAGCAAAAGTAAATTATCTTAATTTTTTAATAAAATTAGATTATACTTAATTCACATTTAGAATATATTAATAAAGAAACAAATGGAAAAATACCTGTCTTTTAGCATTGCACTCCAATATATTTTGAATCAGCAATTTATCAAAATGATCATCTTTGGTGATGCATTCCCATGTTGTGCTTTTAACACCATTATCTAGATTTGAAGTTTCAGAGTTTTCTATACCAGGGAGGCTTATTTTACTTGCATCCATTACAGAAATAGTACTTGAGATTTTTGCATTGCCGATTTGTGGTAGATGATTTGAAATTCCCTCTTTTTCACAAGGTTCAATTTCAATTCCATGTTGTGCACTTAGAGCACATCTTTTTGGTAGATCTTTTTTAGTAGAATACAATTCATCTGCAGATTTTGGCGGACTGTTTCCATAGAAATGCTTAATCTTCGGCAAATTAGGAAACAGTCCATTTTCAAGACCATGCCAATTCTGAAGCCTGGATTGCTTGATAGTATAAGCAAGATTATTTAAGAGATTGAATGAATTCTCACTCCTTAATTTTTCAGCAGTTATAGTTGGAGTACTTCTAGAACTACCTGAAGGTGTACTGGCTTGACTAAAACTTCTATTTTCTTTAAAATTATTTTGATAGATATCAACAAGCACAGGTGTTTTAGGGGAAATATTATCCTCTTTGCCATTAGTTTTTGAATTTACAGAAGAATGTGTACTTTTGCAGTTTGGACTGATTTTTAAAGATAATGGACTTTGTCTGTGTTGACCCATATTAGCCTGGTGTTGACTGTTATCATTACCATCACCATTCCCATTAGAATCTGGGATGGTTTTAATTTTCCCAATTGCTGTTTCCTCTTCTGTTACTTTTTCACAAGTTCTGACATTTGAATTGGAGTCTTCATTAATAGGCAATTTGTTAGTTGACCTAACACCATCAGCAAGACTTGGAGTACTTTTACTATTATGAAGTTTTGAAGAATTCAATCTAGAGAAAAAAAAAACTACCTAATATCAGATAAATAATCAAGTACACACAAAATAATATAAAATAATTTTAACATTAACCATCTTTATGCAACTTATGAAATTGCCATCTAAGTTAATTATATGGAAGCATAATGGTGAGTAAATAATAGGGTTTATACTATAAGAGCAATATTTGACTAGGCTGTACTAAATATTTGTATAAAATACCACAAGCTTTTATTTTTCATTCCTTTAAAAACACACTAAGATCAAAAGATAGATATAATATAAATATTGATTGAAACCAACTTTAAAAGAAAGGGTTAAATTCTTAAATATTGTGTAAAAAGCCAATTTCATATAAAAATGCAAACAAGTTATAACAGGGGCTTCCCCAAGTCATGCATGAAACAATTAAGTTAAAAAAGGCAGTACAATGTTGATGCAACACTGGTAAATCTATTAAAAAGTGATGAGAGAGTGAAGGTATATTTTAATGGCATAAGAGCCAATATGTTTTGCCAAAGAAGGCGTTATTGTGATCTAGATATTTGAAAATATGGAAAAAAGATAAAAATTTGTTGACAAGGAGGGTCGAAAATAGAGATTGATAAGGAGGGTCGAAAATAGAGATTGATCACTAGGGTAACCCAGGATGCCTATCATGTGTTTACCAAAGACAGTTATCCCCATAGGCAAGGAAAAAGATCCCCAAGGTGCTGTGAGCAAGTGATGCCCCATGTTTACCTGAAAAGGTAATCCCTGAAGGCTTAACACTAGAAAGACGGAAGCAGTCATTTTGACCACAAACGGATTTTAAATTATATTAACTGTGTTTTTTTTGTTTTTTTTAATTTCTGTTTTGTTCATTGACTTCTCCCAATTAATACATAAAGCTAAGGTAGAAAAAAATTACTTGCTTTTGGTCATTAATATTCATTTTATAAGTCTAGAAAGACTGACTGCGGTCATTTTGACCACTGAACAAACACAACATTTTAAATTGCAAATTTTGTTATATGTAAACTGTTTGTCCTTTGCTTTACAGGAGTGTGACAAAAAAGAGACATAAAGTAAAGGGAAGGGGAGGAAAAACACTTGCTGTCATGTGTAATTCTTTTCTCAGTTATTTGCATATGATTTAATGAAAGGATATATAAAGTAGTGAAAGTTGAAGAACACCTGCTTGCCACGAGAAATTCTTTCTGTGATTGAATGTTATCTATAATTATTTTATTCAATTACAAATTCATTTCTTTCGATGTTTTTGACTTGTTTGGGCATACATTTTCTCTCGTAATGTTGTGAAGAACTGTCAGAATAAGAAATAAGATGGAAAAGTTAAGGTTTATAAGGTTTTTCAACCGTTACAAAATATATCCTAAGCCGATTCTGGTTCAGATGAAAAATCGTATTTATCTGATGAAGGCTATATTCTGGAAGATGGAAGCGAATCAGCTTCAGCTGATGAATGCTTACATTTTACACAATCTGCATAAAATAGTTACTCCTATGAATCTGAAAATGATGAAGCTTCTTTTATAAACACTGATTCTAAACAAGCAAGTACTTCCCGAGGAAAAATGAAAGACTTTTAACTTGTAATAAGGGGTCAAAAGCGAAGCAGATTTGTGAAAAAAAGTGAAGGGCCAGCATTTATCTCTCAAAATGACAAAATAAATGTAATATAAAAGTAGATAAAGATGGGACAGTGTGGTGTAGAGTTCCTTCTGATTATCTTTCTATTGGAATAGGCAGCAGCATAATGCATTGAGAGAAGTTCCTGGACCAAGCTTATTTGCCATTAGGCATGTTACTGTTGGAAACTTTACTAGTAGTTTGAGACTCATTATAATTGAAAAGATTCTGCATTTCATACCCAAGTGCACAGAAGCGGAAGCTCAGTGATGTTTACAAAGTGCTCATTGGAGTATATCTCTAAAAGAATTAGACACTTTTATTTCCTTACTTTATGCATGCTGAGCTTTTATTTTAAAAGGAATTTCCATTAACAGTCTGTGATCCAAAACTTGGGACCTTAACTCTTTTCATGAAACAATGTCTTGTGATAGATTCAAAGAAATCATGAGGTATTTGCGTTTTCATATAAAGTCAATAAGATACGAGATATTCAAACATGCCCTAAATTGGAAGTTTGAAAAACATTCTTTGAAACCTGTCTTCTGCGTTACAAAGCAAGTCAAACCGTAACGGTAGAAGAGCAACTATTTCCTAGTAAAGCACATTGCCTATTCACTCAATATATGCCACTAAAAACAGACAAGTTAGGTATTAAATTATAGTTAAGAGCTGATGTTCAGTCGAAATATTTGTTGAATGGCTTTTCATATTTAGGAAAAAATGAAAGTAGACATAGTTCTGAAACCGTTAGAGGACACGTAGTATGCTGCTTGGCAGAGCCCTTTCAGAATACTGGAAGAAATATGATGACTGACAATTGCTTTACATCTTCAAAATTAGCTAAAACATTAAGAAATAAAGGACTTAGCTTTGTTATAACATTGAAATACACAAAGAAAGAAGTACCTTAACCTTCAAGCCCAAAAAGGCGAGCTTTATTTAAGCAAAATTCTGAAATACAATGACATCACCTTGACTGCGTATCATGGAAAGAAAAATGAAAATGTTTTGCTGTTAAGTACCTTGCCCTCTACACTTGATGTTGAAAAAGCAATGAAAAGAAGACGCCGAAGGTTGTTAATTTTTATAATTCTACTGAATATGGTGTAGATGTGCTCAATCAGATGGCAAGAAAGTATACTAATAAATCTGTTTCCTGACAATGGCTAGTATCAGTTTTTTCAATTTCCTTAATTTGTCCACAATCAATGCCTAGGTCATTTATAAGGATACTACTGTTATAAACTTCAAGTGCCATGATTATATTTTGAACTTAGCTTGAGACTTTATCATTCTACATAAAGTAATACAGCTTGCTGTTTGTAGAGACTGCACCAAGGAATAATGTAAGTCATTTCAAAATATTTATATTTTTAAATCATGTTTTATAAAATCAATTATTAAATGTGATATACATTAAAATATTTTGTGCAATTTATATATTAATAATATCTATTTATGTAGTGTACTATATTTTTTTTATTTATTGTAATTTATGAATAATTGATTGTTTACATTGTAATAACTTGAATACCAAAAAAAAATTATATGAAATAAAGCATGAGCAGAGTGCGTAGTAAATATGATATAAATAAAAAATTTAATACTTGAAGATATTGTGAAACTTATTTCAGCAAAATATCTCGAAAAAAAAAAAGTTTTTATTTGTTGTAAGAGAGTGATCAAAATTAATGCTTCTCATCTTTCTAGGTATACAGCATCTTTTTAGTGTTAAAATATGATGAACAGTGAATGGGATATGACATAACAATCACTTGAGAGTATGCTTGCCAAACAAAAGATATTGAATATAAAACAAGTATAACTAGAAGAATAATAAAATATTCTTTACAAGATGAATAGAAGAAAAAAATATGAGAGAAACAAACATATTTACTGTATTTCTTAAACCATATAATAGATTCAATATCTCTGGTGTTTAGTTCACATAACAGATTCAATAATATGTATCTTCATTAGGATTTAACATATTCACATATTTTTTTTCAGATGACTTATAATTGTTACTACATTATTGTAATTATTATCACCCACACTTTTATCAATTTATATTTTGATGAATACGCATTTTTTAAATATTTACACTAAAAACTATAATACTTAGACATACTAAGTAATTAACAGTTTAAATATACACATTTCTTTTTCAAATAATTAAAGAGTTTTTCCTGCATCATTATAAATACTGCTGGTATATTTAAAAAAGAACATAATCGATTTTGTAATCATAAATATAACAATGTTTATTAAGCAGAAATATTTTTATTTAGAAATACAAAATAATAAGAGTATTATAAAGACATAAAATAGTAAACAACTATAATAACAAATTGATAATATATTTTGATTAAAATAGAAAATAATGCATACAAATTTAAGAGTTATTAATTTGTGAATGTAAACAAATATATTATAATGAAAAAAATTATATAGAAGAATAAAACAAAAAGTAAGAAGATTTTCTACTTAAGGTATATAATATACAGAATATATAAAGTCTAAAATATTACACAATTAAATCTGTACAAACAGATGCAGTTGAAAAGTACAAAAATCAACAGCCTATGTATAATACTTTGCATACATTGATATTGTAATAGGTGTCACATGATTATGATTTGGCATTATTTGTCTACAAAAATAAGCCTATTTTTAGTAGCACTTTAACATTACATATTCAAAAAAGGAAAATTTTATATTGTAGAAGAAATCAATAATTTTCTTAGGTTTTCAGCACCAGCGCCTTTTGAAAAATATAATAATTTTTTCCCCATGAATATCTTATTAACTATAAATGATTTTATGTTAAAAATTGTCTAAAAATTCCTTGGCATTTCAAACTATGTTAACTATAGGTAAAAACATCAAATAATAACATCTTTTTAATCAGTATATCCTTTGCTCTTGGAATGCAGTCTTCAACAACAAAAAAATGTCTATGGAATTAACAAATTTTTATATGTGCCATATATTCTGAGTATAGCTAAAACGACTACAAGGATTATACATTTGCAATCCTTCAGTTGAATAGCTAAAAGCTAATCTGAACACCTGTTAAGAAGAAATCCATTGCATCGATGTTTAACATAATTTGTTGAAACATAGAGATGAATTCAAATGTTCAGTACTAAAGCACTAATAGTATCATATGGATTCTAAACTTCATAGATTTACATAATTTAATTTTCAAACTGAAACTTCGAAATTGAAACTTGATAAACTGATTCAATCTTTGAAATTATTTCAAAAATACAAACTGAATTCCTAGCAACATGAATGAAAAGGACCTTTCAAAAGAAAACTTCCAATTGCTTGGTTTAAATCTTCTGCTATCAACTAAACAAATACAAATATCTATGAAAAGGAATATATTACAAGTAAAATAATTAATATTTCGATTTTTTAATTATATATTATTATTAATTATAAAACATAACTAAATATTGGTTAGAATTTTCAGTTGTTTGGTGAAATATGTAACTGAATCATATTTAAAGAATTAGAAATAGTTAAAGTTAAAGTTTAAATAAATTTTAAAATAAATTATATAATTTTTTTTTTATAATTTTCTGCAAAATTATTAAGAATTATAATAAAATCTATGAAGTGCAGTAATACATTTTCATGAAAGTTTAGATATATTTATAACATTTAAAAAAGGTAGATTAAGAGTATATTTTTTAAATTCATGCATATTTTTTTACACATTTTGACATATTTAATATCATTTTATGATACTTATATAAGTAATACCATTTCTTGAATTAATGTTCTCCTTTATATATATTTATTTTAATGGATTACTGATGGAGTGTTTTTGAATGGTAATTGCTATGAATAAATCTTTATCAAAAAACCTCAATTTATTTGCTTTGTTCATGTATTTAAATTAAATGTACATCATTTACTACAAGAAAAAACAAAAGTGAATAAGTGATTACAAAAAAAGTAGCAGGAAAATTTAAGACTTTGCTAAAGAATAATATGATCAACAAGCACAACTTTAAAAAAAACTATCTAAGAATATTCTTGAGAAACTTTAATTTGATAATATAATGAATATAAACTCACATTTATAATGAATACAAGTTTTATATTTTCATACAAAAAAAATCCAACTTACTCTATAGGTGACTCTCGAAGGCAAAGTATGATGAACTTTCGAATGAAATCATTCAATAATAATTCTGTAACAGTTGGTCTTTTATCAGGATCAGGACTGAGCATGGAGGATATGATATTGAACAAATCTACAGAGTATATGCTGGGCAATGGAGACACCTATATATTAAAACATACACATCACTTAATAAAAATTAAAAAATTCTGAGTAGTGAAACTTATTTTTGTAAAAATTTAATGATTTACGGATGCAACTGGAACTAACAATAATATAAATTTTCAATTTTCATTCAGGCATTTTAATCAGTGCTTGGACTTCAACAATAATAATTTTTGCAATAACTTCTAATAATTTACTTCAGCAATGTAGTCGATGAAATCTCGCCAAGAGAAGGACTATAATTGTTTTGAATATTTTCAATTCATTTGTACTTTATTTAATATATAAAATGAGACATATAATTTATAGGTTATAATATTTTTCTAGTTTTAATGATATATATATATATATATATATAAGATAAAGCAATGAAATTATTATTAAAATACATAAAAATAAGAGAATAATTAAAATCCCAAATCAACAAAAGAAAACATTTATAGAACTATATGAAATAGATGAATAAAAATTGAATCAAATTTGAAACTAAATGGATAATACTCAACAAAACAAAACATGCACATTCAGACTGGGGACTGAATTGTGGAGTTAAACATGTTCCATGGTAACCCTCCCCCTCCAGTGCATCTTGTAGGACAAAAATTGGATAACTCCAAAATTCAATTTGTAAATTAAAAAAAAAGAAACAAGAAAAAAAGAAGAAAATGAAAGGCAAGATATCACAATTACAATTTTTTTTTTTCAAAAACCAATATTTTCCAATCAAATCATCTTCACCAAAAAACTTTTCAATTAAAAAATATCCAAAAAGGCCCTTCAATAAAAACTATCCAATTAAAAATTTTAAAACACTAACTCAGTATAATTAAATCTTTGTAGTTAAAGATTTTAAACTTTCAAAACAACATACCCAAATCCATGTTTTTCAAAAAGAATCAATTCAAATCACACAGATGTAAAAGCCAAAAAATTAAGATCTTGTGACATGTGATCAAGAATTACAGTGCAATAGGTTCAAGGAATCTTTTTGATGAAGATGTCTAATATTATGCATTGTCGCCAGATAAAATATGAAAATCAATAATACTTAGTTGAGTATAAAAAAATTTCAAAATATGGAATATTTAATAAAAATCTTATAGTGAATATAATCATGATTAGAAATCATATCCAAACAAACAAAAATCAGATTTTGATTTGTTAAAGTCATTTGGAATCCACTGAATAAAATATGAGTCTGTAAATGTATACCATGTAGAAATGTTTTAAGACATCTTCACAACTAGACCACTAACTAGCTGTCTTTGTAACCTAATGTTGTATGGTGGATTCATTTTTGAATTGAAAGATCCTAAAAATCCTGAAGGGCAATAGCCCTTATGTATCAGACTACATTTTTTAATATGTCACACAATTCCAAAAGATATTAGAATAAACTCTCAATCCTCAAGATGTAAATGTCAAAAACTCAAATAAATCAATTTATAAAATAAAGAACCTAATGAGAAAACTGTCATAATATAAAAAAAAATCTTTCTAGATATCAAATCCAAGTTACTTAATCACATTTCAATATTCTCAAGAGTCGTCTAAGAACTCCTCATGAGAAATCTTAAAAACATATCAAAATGGACCTTCATACAAATTATTGGGAATAATTTTTTTTTAAAAAATCAAATGGATAATCCCACTCCATACATTCTCCTATAAATCATAAATTAGTTCATTACGATGCAAAAAGTTTAAAATAATGTTTCTGTATATGAACAAGTGATTTTTACTTTCCCAGTAAGGCCTTTTAATTACCTTAAACCTAAATGCATCTCTTTTATCAAATTTAATTACTATAAATGGTATAATCCTTTAGCTGTAGTTCTGTATCTAAATATTCAGCCTTATTTGTATCAGAATGTGTTTGCAATAAAACCAAATAATTTGGATAAAAATCAATGTTCGGCTAAAAATATTTACATTTACTAAAAATTATTAGGTTGTCAATATATCTATATAAAACATAAAGAGAGTTGTTCAAGTGGTTCGATTCATAAAAATGTACATACAGATTAGCTAGAATGTTGGTAGCTGGACCTCCTTGAGGCAAGCCCTTTATCTGTCTGTATACTTTCTTATTGAAAATTATATAATTCTCCTGCAATACTAATTGTAAAAGGTTTTTAAATTTGCTCAGTTTTATCATATTTTCTATATTATATTTATTATAGAGTATCATCAAAACCCTAATCATATCCTCTATATCAATGGAATTAAACAGATCCTGAAAATCTTAACTATAGATTGCCTGTGCTTGGGTATTGCCTATGGAATTAATTAATTCTATACTATTTTTAATAATAGAGGTTTCTTCAAGTTTTTCTAAAATATTATTCAAAACATTAAGCAAGATTTTACCAAATTTAGTTATGTATGCATTATATCCATTTGTTATAGTTCTGAATTTAATTGGGTTCTTATGGAATTTAGCAGTTAAGAAAACATGAGGGATTTTTTTATTATTGAACTGTAAACCAAGTTTTTTATGAAATGCAGATAACCTATTAATAATTTCTCTATTTTCATACCTTGAAAGAGCAAAAGCGTCATTATATTGAAAAGATTAATCCATCTTTTTCAAAGTAAAAATACCTACAAATAATTACAAGGTTTCCAGGAACTTTATCTACATATACTATAATAAAAAAAAATTGTAGATTTTCTATAGGTCTAATATCTCTGAATTTTATTCCATTTTTAAATCTATAATTAACATTTTTTAGATCATTGAAGAATCTATCTTGAAATTCTTTAAAGGCCTCATATGGCATACTGTATTTGATAGCTATTTTGATAATAAAATTATCAAAATCCTTACATATTTCGTTTTTAACATAATTACTCTCTGTTATTAATAATCTGTAGCCTGTACCTTTCTTCATAATATTTCTTAAGTTTCCATTATTTATTAAATTCAAATCACCAGTGACCACGTGGCCATGATATTCATCCACATAGTCACCATACCGATCACACACACACATGCACATTGAGCAAACACTTCCGAATCCACACCAGAATTATAATTAAATTTTAATCTTTTTGTTGTACCTAAAAGCCCTTTTTATAGTTATATTTTTAAATGGGAGTAAATGCATGCATTTTTTAAAAACACTTGAAAAATTTATCTTATTGAAAGATTTGTTTAAGAATCGAATAGTGCAATATTCTGTTACATTATATATATAATTATTGATGTTAAATAGACACAGTTTTAACATGTATAAAAAATCATAATAAATTATTGATTGTAACTAATAAAAAAAACCTAATTTAAAATATAAATATTAGAACTATTAATTTGCAAATACAGAATTAAAACAAGTAGTTAAAATTTTAAAAAAAACACAAGTATCAAAGTTAAAATCATATGAAATTTAAAACATATAAAGAATTGTAATGTAAAAAAGCCATTCAATTATATATATTTACACTCAGGAACAGCACTGGAATGAAGTGAGCTACAATCGTAAAACTTTACAAGGTGGTTGAATGATGTCCAATTTGAAAATGACCCAAGTATGGTGCCAATACGAATTACCACACACTTTGCAGTGGCACAGCAATCAGTGCATCCTATATAAATGGGTGCATAATAGAAGATTCATAAACATAATGATCACATTTCAATTCTAGGTGGGCTTCAGTCCACAAAAAAAATACCAGGTAAACATGTGAGAAGTCATTTTACACAGTTAAGTGAGTTTGAATTGGGCCTGATCAGCACAAAAACTGAAGACTGGCCAACATGCCATGTTGCTCGCCTGGTCGATCATTTAGAGTGTCTGATCCAGGTCGATTATCAGAACATGTTGGTACCCATGTGAAGAGAAGAGGGTCTGGAGCATCAAGGAAGAGGATGAGGCAAGAAGATCGAAGGATTGTGCGGCAAGCGTTTGTGGATCCCATAGTAGCTTATTCTACCATACAATCAGACGTAGAGCTGCCAATTCTTCCACGAATCACTTTCAGATGACTTGTGGAAGTGAGTCAGCAAATCAAGTGCCTAGCCAGAGCACTGTGGAATGCAATAGATCAGCAAATCTATGAATCCTGGTTCATTTTGAAAACAGGTGATAACCGCACATGGTTGAGAAGGTACCATGGATGAATACCACCTACGCTGTCACATAACACACTGCCCACACAGCAGGCATGATGGTCTGTCATAATAGTCACTCTAATTGGGGTACATGGAACCTAAAGAGACTTGTGTTATGTTGATGACATTCTTCAAATCCATGTAGTATTTTGCCTAAATGGTCCTCAGGAGCAGTATTTCAACAAGATAATGCTTGTCTGCATACAGTTGGAGAAACTCAAGTCTTTCTACATCACATTCAGACTTTTCTATAATTGGCCTTCTTCCAGGACCTATCTACCTATCCCCTATAAAGCAATTGTGAGACCAGCTGAAATACCAGATGTCCCTGTGTTACTCTATATATGATTTGTAGGTGGTTACTTGTATTCAAGATGTGTGGGTCCATTTCCCTCAAGACAACATCCAACCTCTAATCAACTCAATGCCGGACCGTATTGCAGGACTTATTGAAGCAGAAGCCAGTCCAACACACTATAGAAGCTATGCTGTATTTTTCTATTATGCACACTGTATTTGTCTTGATTTTGGGATCAAGTGAATCACATCTGTATCATTATGTGTATTAAATTTCATTTCAATCTGAAGATCCCTTCTAGATGAGCTGTTTTCAATGTTCCTGAGCATATATATATATATAAGATCTTCAGATTAAATGTATATAAATATTTCAATATGTAGTAAAAATTAATAATATTCATTGAAATTTTAATATCCTGTAAGAAATATCTTATTATTTTTATTTCCAATGAGAAATATTTCAATACTATTTGCTGCAGAAAATTATATACATACAATGCTACATTTAGGAATAGAGAGTTGGTGGAGCAAAAAATTTATAGACAATAAAAAGTAAGTGAGGGGGATTATAAAGGAGGTTGACTCACACAAAATTTAGATACAAAATGTTTAGTTTTTGAAGCTTTCTGAGCAAATTTGGAAAAAGAAGTAAAAGTTGGCAGTTTATATCCACTTTATTGTGGTTTAGTTTTAATAATAGTGAGCATTTTAATTAAATAGAAATATTTCAAGAGAAAAAATGGTCAGTGGTGGTTTCACTTAACCTAGATGTAATTAAACTTGAATCAGTATTACTCTGTAACTAATAATTTGACTTAGACTATAAATTAAAAACAAGTACATTTTTATATTTCTCTTATTTATTTCAAGCAAACTAGTGTAACTTAAAAGATGTATTAGAATATTTGAAATAAAAAAAAATAGAAAAGTAGTAAAAATTAGCATATTTGCTCTCTTCCTGATTGATGTTAAAAGTGCTCTACATATAAGTTTGTTGCAATAATTGCCTAAGCACTTTGTCCTTCTGTGTGTCTTAGATGGGCAGAAAGTACAAGTTTTGTATTTGTTTGCCCAACTTTTAACATGGCAAACAAATACAGTTGGCTTTTTAATATTTATTCTGATGGAACATCCCAAACTCTTTACACATTATCATTACACTTTCAACTATATGATGATGATGACAGCAAATTTTAAAAATTAATAAGTGTACAGCTATGCTTATCACTTTTAAATAACTCATTTTACTAATTATGAAGGTACTAAGAATGAGGCAATATGAGCATAATGGGAACATTTTGAGTTTTAAAAATTGGCAGGGTTTGGTAATATATTAGATAAATGTTTAGTTATCAAGGGTAAAAAAAGTATGGCTGAAAAATGACAATTTGCTAAACTCTAAATAGTGAGGACTGTGGTGCTTTCTAAATTGGTTAGCTTTCACACATGAGCCTAATAACAATGTTGTGATACACAGCATTGCCTTTTATGCAGATCAACATTAAATAAATTTTTAAATAATTAAAGAAATGGTGAGATATATAAAAGAGTGGTGCTTTTCCATTTTACCGACACAAATTTCTACAAGCACACTTTATTGGCGACAGCACACAATACTCACATATTCCATTTGGCGTTGGTTACATAATTTTTGGCAACTTTAATCGCTTGTGCCAGAGAAATGGAAAAGTACCAAAAGGTTTCATACAAATACTTTGTTGCTGATTCCTAGTTTTAGGTGGCTAAAATGGAATACAAATTTAACTTTTCTCCCAAAAAAAGTGAGAGGCAGTTGTCTCTTCTAATCATGCCCACATATGCTATTGAATATTATTTTAGTAAAAGTTATGCACATAAATGTCACAATTAATAAAACTATACCCTCTAAATATAAGAAGCAATATATATAAAAAAAACTATTCAATAAAAAAAAATTGAATTTTTAAGGAAATTTGAAAAAAACCTAAATAAGTATGTATACTGTACTGTATGTAAAAAGCATAAATAGTTTCTAAAGAACCAGAATATTAACTAGAGAGAAAATCTTAGTTATAATATACAAATTAATAATAATTCTATTTACATGATTTTAATCATCCAAATGGGATCAGAAGTGTAAAATTTTTTATATTTCCAACATTTTTACTGACATCCTTGTATGGCTATACTAATGATAAAAAAATCTAGAATCTAGTCAGTATTTAAAAATAAATGGATGAAACATAGTCTGTAATGCAAAGCAAGTTCAATATTTACATTTTAAAAGTTTCACATGAATACAATCCTTCATAACTATATGATATTTTTACTAATGATACTTCATTACATAAAGGAAAATCTTGAAAATATATTACCTTCCCTTTCACAATTTTTTGCATCAAAGTATGCACATCTTGAGCCACAAATGCACGTTCTAGTGAAGCTATTTCATACATACAGCATCCTAAAGCCCATACATCAGACTGAAATGGGTTTTTTTAAAAAAATCAGAATAACTGCAATATGAAGACTAAAAATAGTTTACTGATGATTATAAGAACAGAAGATAAAACAAAACAAAACAAAAATTGAACTGAACATAAGTGTCAGCAATCTATATAAGATAAAAATAATAAACTGATTTAAAATATATTACATACATAATATATTTGCCAACATTACATTATTAGTAATTATATTTTTTATGATTTTATCATAAAAAGTAGCTTGTGTGTATATATGTATATATATATATATATATATATATATATATATATAAATTTTTTAGCGCATTTGATTGTTGCTATAGAAACAATACATAAATTATCTTATTTCATCATTTACTATAAAATAAATTTTTTACAAGACACTTATTCAAAATTTATGGACAAATCTATTTTTTATAATGAGAGTGAAAAGCCACACAATAAATAATGATTATATAACTTTAATTAATAAATATGTAATGGATAACAATAAGTCTGTAGCTTTCAGAGAAATGAATCACATTTGTCAAAAATATATATGCCATTTCTGTATAGTAAGAGCTTAACATTAAAAAATGATTCATTTTCAAAAAAATAATGCCTTGATTCAAAACATTTTTTACATTGCTTAGAACAACACAAGCTCTTATTTCATTTATTTCATTAACCCATAAATAATCAATCTCTATAACTAAGTACAAGATTTTCAGAAAAAAAAATGTTTAGTTTGTCATAATTTAATGACAGTAAAACAATAACTGTTATGCAGTAAGTTCATTGTTGTCATTAAAAAAAACTTATAGTTTTACAATGTATCCTGGACAGTCAGTGACAAGATCAATAATTTTAGCAATAAAAGTTGAGTATCAATCAATTGAAGAGGGAGAGTCATAAATTTTTCAATTAAATATTTTCAATTTCAGTTCAAGATGTCACATTAAAAAAAAACTATTATTTACAAAAAAAAAAAAAAAAAAAAAAATTGAAAAATTTTCGACATTAATATACTCTTTTCTTAAAAAAACAAATGAAATATAAGTTAGAATGGCATATGTGTTAAATCCTGTCGACATTTTCATCAAACCAGAAAAATGTTGCGAAACATAATGATTGGATTCAGTAAAATTGGTTAAGTTTGGCTTCAACTTAGTCAACTTTCCTGTTTGACTGGATTTTATACAGAAAACAAATTATCTGTTTTAAAAGGAGAAAGGGAAGGATTTAATACCAAGAGCAAAACTACAAAGTTACATGAAGTGTTTAAATAGTCAAATATTATAAATGATTAAATTGTAATCCTTTGCTAGTAATTTACTTCAAATTTTAAGAAAAAAAGTTTTAAGAGTGATGGTGATATTCTGCTAATGAAAAGCTTTTTTTTATATACCTTAGTGCATTAAAAATATAAATACCTTCTGGTCATAAGGTTTGCCTGCAAAGATTTCCGGGCTCATATAATATGGAGATTCGAAGAGTGTTGTAGCAGTCTCTTCAGCTATTTTCAATACTCGTGCTATACCCATGTCACCAACTTTAACTAGCTTATTTTTTGTCAAAAATATATTTTGAGTTTTTAAATCTCGATGGAGAATTCCTTTGTCATGAAGATACTGATAGAAGAAAAAAAAAATATTGTTGTTATATAATGTAAATGAGAGAAAACTATTATAGCTTTATTATCTTTTGATTTAGTGCATTTTTCAGATTTTCATAAGTCAGAAATAAAAACTGTAATTTTAACATGGAAATTCAAATAGAAAGGAGTACAAATAAAAACAAAGTGAATTAAGCAGAAAGTAAATTTGGATATTTTTTAAGAATTCTTTTATTTTTAACCAATTTGAATCATAATCAATGAAAAACATTAAAATGATGAGATAAATTATTTCATTATTAACTCAAGAAAATATATCAGTGATGTTGATAATAAAATTTTAGTTAAATACATTTCATAGAGATCAGATTTATCAGTAGCAATTTTTACATCTATTTTATGTAAAAATGTATGATTTTATTATTTGATTCAAAAACATTTAAACTAAGTACATCAAAAACATAATTTACATTATTAGAACGAGTAATTCTATTTAAATCATAATTCAACATTTTTTAAAGAAAATAATAAATTTTAAAAAAAGTTGAAAAATTCTGAAAAAATATTTTAATTCAGTTTTTTTATTATTATTATTTTAGTAAATATAAGAATAAGAAAAAAAGAATACAAAAAAAAAAAAGGCATAACATAATCTTCAAATATACTTAATCATCATCAGAACTTAAATTAAATTTATTGAAAAATCACAAGGTGCATTCAAAATGATCTGCAATATATACAATGCAGAATCAAGAAATATAAATATAATCAAGAAATTACAAATATTCTGAAAAATTCAGATGGCGTCTTCACAAATCAAAGGTACGTATCCAAAGTGATTGAATGTTAAGATAGTTCAAACACTCTTTGGATTTCCACAGATAAGTATAACACATTTTTGTAAAAAAAAATCTGTATTACAATTTAAATTTGAATTTAATATTACATGTAAAAAATTAAGTTCTAATACAAACAAAAAAACCAAAATAATCTAATAATTTGGTATCGGTATGATTATTTTTATATATTTACCATTAAAGAATAAAATCTGCCGTTTTACACTTAACTCATTTCATGAAATAAATAGTTTGGTACTTCATAATACCTGCAATTTCATGAAATATGGATGCAGTCAAATCAAAAAAATACATTTGTGCTCTATGGTTCAGCTGGTTATTTCATAGAATTAATTACTGTTAAAACATAAAAAAAAATGTATTTCCTTTTAGTAACCATGGTTAAGAAAAAGTTTACAAAATAGATAACAAACACATTTTGTTTTTTAATCAATTGAACATTCAGAAAGAAGAAAAATCTAAAGAATATGTGAAAAGTCGAGATGAGAAATGAGACACACAAATTTAATATAAATCTTGTTTTGGAGCCTTTGTAGTATCTGGAATCTATATCCAAGTTGGGTCGAAAAAGGGGGGGGAGGCAGATCTATTTTAGTTATTTCATACAAAATATTAATTGGAGGAAGAAAATGTCACATAAAATTTATATTACTGATCTTAGTTTAGTGCACATGTGGATAATAGCACAGAAAAATCACTCAATTGTTGATATAGATAAAGAGAGAATTTTGTAAACATTTACCCATAAAATAATATGTAAACAAAAAAATAATAAAATAAATAATAAAATAAGGACTATGTAATCCTAAGAGTAATTTAGGTGACCCTTTACAAATGGTTTCATTATATTCCTCAATGTTTATAAATGAAATTTTGTATACTGCATAAAATTGCACTGTGAAAAATCATATGCTGTATGAACTGAGTTTTTTATTTTACAATTTATCATTAGTTAATTTAAGTCATAATTATTTATTAAATAGAAATACCAGGTAAAGTGTATAATTTTTAATATATTACAAATCTTCAGTAAGTTTCAATTATTTCATGAAAAACCTTAATTTTACACTTTAACATATACAGAAATTAATAAAATTTGGCAAATCAATACTTAAACATACATGATTCAGTTATCCTTAAATATAATTATTTGTATATTGAATTAAATTTCACAGTCTTAAAAAAGAAACTTTCTAGATATTTGTAACTGTTATATAAGTATCAAAAAACTGAATGGATAAATAGAATTTCAGATCACTTTAGTAAAATGATGACATGAAAATGAAATCAAAAACAGATTTTTAAAAAGAATAAATCATTAAAAATGCTTTGAAACAGAAGAAGCTTATATCATTCTTCATACTTTAAAAGTTTATTTTATTTATGTAAATCTGAATTTATAAATTCACAAACACACACACATAAACTCTTCCAACACACACACAAACATACAAAACCTAAAATTGTAACTGTTCTTCTACAACGTATGATCAACTAGATTGATATGATCAGTAATATTAATAGGTTAAAGTTCAGTATCGGGTGTCTCTATTTGTTGCAATACTCATAGCCGAATTCTACAATGAAAATTTAAAAAAAAAAATTTGTATGTGATGAAAAGATTCAGTTATATATTCTGTTTATAAATAATTTTTGTATTACAATCCAATTACAAATATGGCTTACCTTTAAAGCCATGCAGATTTGTACAAACCAATTTATAATTTCTTTTTCTTCAAAGAGAACACCATTTCTATTTTTGATAAATGAGTAAAAATCTCCACATTCACAATAACTCATAACAACAAAAAGATTTCCTTTGCTGTTATAGAAGGAATCTAAATATGATACAATATGGGGGTGTTTCAAAGTTGACAACAGCTTGGCCTCAGAATAAGCAGCTCTTTGCTCTCTTTTCGATGAACGATGCAAATCAAAGCATTTCAAAACATACTAAAATAAAAAGTTTACAGTGTTAATGAATGAATTAAAAAATAATATTGTACAGTGTCATTTTGATTTTTAAAAATTTATATCATACTAGAATGACATATTAGAATACTAATTCTATTAATCATTAGGAATAACAGTACTTTCCCATTTTGCCAGCGCAAGCGATAAAGTCGCCGAAAATGATACAACCAATACTGTTTGGTGTCAGTTGTATTCAAGGTAATTCAATGGCGCATAAACATTTGTTTATTTGCATACAGTGTGTTGTTCTAATAAAAAGTCTGTTTGGTGAGATTTGTGCTGGTGAAATGGAAAAGTAGCAGAATAAATTTTATTTAGTTATGTTGATAAAAAATATATATAAATATTCTATAAACATTAAGCTTGAAATGAATTACATAAAACAATAAACAATATTAAATATTTAAAAATCCTTAGTTGTAATGTTATTAATTATGTTTCAAGTATATAATTCAAAATACTTATTTCTATGCTACTATTATGAATTTAAGTAAACAGAAAACTAATATAAGAAATAACTTCAGATTTAAACATATATATATCATCAAAATTGGGATTATTTAATTGAGCTGGAAAAGTAACTAAAATAAAAAAATATATTCAATTTGTAAACTTTTATGTTATTCACAGCATGAATAACTTATTTCACTAATTACAAAAAAAACTCACCCCTTTTCAAATAGATGTAATTAGCCATAATAGATCAGGAGCATAAGGTAAATTAGCATTTTAGGTCTATTTGAATATTTTGTTCCCAAACTATTTAATAATAATAGTTTTAATAATGGTTTGGGACACAAAATATTCAAAAAAAATTGATAAATGGTCTAGACCATTTATCAAATTTTCTTCTATGTGCGTTATGTTAGATTAGAAATTATATATTTCTAGCATTTCGTAGTTACAAAAATACATAATTCTAAATTTTACATGATATTATTGAATAAGTTGGAGAAGCAAATAACAAAATATTCACAAAAAGAAACTGGATATGATTAAGCCATTTTAAATGAGAAAAATATATAAGAACACCACCATAATACTTTATAGAACAGTTTGTAATTAAACTTTGACCATCAAAGATTCATAGAAATATAGAGATCTTAAAACTGTACAATTTATGAAATATTTTTATTTTATTTCAGTTGCTTTCAAATAGATTTATGACAAAACGATAAAAATTTATTTTAAATGCTTATGTATTAGTTCATAATGATGAAAAAAACAGTTTAAAGTACATCAATTAAAACCAGGAGCACTAAGCAGATATAATTTCTAATAATATCAAATAAGATAAAAATATACATTTCAATCAATAGTAAAAATTCACAATCACAAGATTTCTATACACTTCAGTATTATATGTAACCATTAAAGCATTCAATTTCTTAAAAGCTATTCATAGTTTCGATGAACGTAATAATATTATATGAATCTATCATTAAAACAATATTGATTTTTAAAATGGTCACGGTACATGAAATGCAATATCTCACTTTTTTTCGTGTTTTCGAACATTTTACAAGCCATGATTCCCCATAGCTACGTTGTCCTATTTGCTTGATGAACTGGTAACTTTCCATTTAAAAGTTTTCCTAAGCATGGTACAAGTAAATATTTTATGTTTATGATTAAATCGTCACATCTGAAACCGAAAGAAAACAAATACACATTTCGATTCTGCGTTGATACGTTGCCAAACCGAACTAGCTAAATGAACTCTATGATTCATTCAGAAATATTTAATATTTTACAGCCTCGTCTCCCTCTGATTATACTAATTTTTTTTTTCATAATTATACTATGAATAAAATTTACATTTTCCCATAATTAGAACTCTACCATATCAAATTATGTAATTGGATCTTAGCCCCAAGAAAAACTTTAGGAGAGTTGAACAAATATGAGACTCAGAGCCTTAGAACTTTTTCTGATGGTGTATGTGCCATGTATGTGATCGCAGAAGAAAATAAAACCAGTATCGTTATGAAAGAAAGCAGTTAACTGTAATGGGGATATTGAAGATACAGTTCGTTCTTTTTCACCAGAACTGCGTGAAAGAAATCTCATCGAAAAGTTCAGGTTTTTTTTTTTTTTTTTTTTTTTGAAATAGTCTGCCCTTGGAAAAAAAATTTGTTCATATCCTAATTTGAACGGGAGGGTTTTTTTTTTCTTCTACTCCCCCTTTATCTTATTTATATATTTCGATAAATGTTCGGACAGGCACCTGAAGATTTTTTTTTATTTTTAATTTTCATTAATTTGACAAGTAAAAGCATGGTTAGTACTTTTACTAGTACAAATTTTTTTTAAAAAAAAAAATGTCGGGGAATCTTTACTTAGAGGGGTTGAAGGTTTTTTCGAAACGCGCCAAGATCGTCAAACAGAGCAATTAACGTTCCAAAGTGGTAATACATAAAAAAAAATTGTTTTTTTTTTCAGCTAGTACGAAATAATGTTAAGAAATACATCAAAATTACGTTGTGTTGTGACTTGTTCCACTTGCTCTAGTCGAAGGTAAGTTCAGAAGACCAAAATTCATCAAGAAATCATGGACGAGGTGAGGAGAGGTGATTAAGAATTTTCTTTCAAGCCCTGAACAATTTTAAATATGGTCAGTAGAGGTCTGCACAGAATCACAAAGGTGTCCAATAGCAAGTGCATAAATTATGATTGGGACCACTGATGTACCTACAACTATTGATGCCTAGGGTAGAAATTTCTTTGGAGTCCATATATAAAATGTCAACACAAATTCATAATTAACATTTAATTAAAATTCAATTGTTAAAATGAGATGGAAAACAAAAAAAAAAAAAACACTGAGAGCATAGCAGAAAAAGCAATTTACCCTTAGTTATAAAACAAACATATATATTTTAAAAAAAGCTTATTGATCAGCCGTTTGTAATGTTTTAAAAATGTTCTTAATTTTTCAGTCAATACAAAAAGGCTAAAACTGTTTTTTACAAGCTTCCACATCTGATAAAGTGTTTTATAGCCTCATCAAAATAATATTTATATCTACTGTATTTTTCATGGGGATGATTTCCCCTTATCTCTTATTTTACCCATTATTTATTGAAAAGACGACTTTTAATCAGCTTCAACTTCGAAAAGCTTCTCGCGCAAGAAACAGCTTAAACATAGGTTGTCAAAAAATAAATAAATAAAAAAATACTTAATGCTATATGTAACATATGTTACAGACCGGATTAAGTCTATTGTGTATAACGTTATTTTTTAAAATCTGTTTCTGATTAGTCTTTCTTGAATCTGTTTCACAATTCAAATTTCAATGATTTTAATACAGAAACTTTTAACTCATCCCTGTCTTTAATTTTGCTTGCTGATCTTGTAGCTTCTTAACTGTTTAACTTCTGGTGATTTTTAATTTTCTTCTATCTTATCAAATGCTTCCGTGAGGCTTGAAATCAATTTAAGATTCTCCGCAGGACAGAGGGATCAGAGGCCATGGAGGTCCACCCCTTCACCACCTTCCCGATATGCCATTAGTTTGGACGTCTTTATTTCCCTTTATGGTAAAAGAATCATCAGAAGTTTGCTTGTTATACACAGAAGAATTTGGAGGGGTCTTTCATAATTCGAGTTTGAAACTTTTATTTTTTAACAGGATTCAAAGAAGATGAAAGAACATTTTGAACCTGATAGATTATTTATAGAGAGCCTCTTTTCTTGTCCAAGTATAAGTTAATTCTATAGTGGTGAATCTGTTGAAAACATTCATGAGCCAAAAATATGTATTTGATATAAAAAATTCGATATGAGAAAAGTCTTGGCACCGGATTCTTTGTTAACAAGTCTGCTTTATCTCAGGGAGAAAATGGGAACTAGAACACTCCCTATACCAAATTTTATTTATTCAATAAGTGAATAATGAAATTAAACTTTTTAAAAATTACATTGTAACTGATACATGAAAGGAATTTTTTTTTTTTTTTTTTAGCTTTAAGAACAAACGAGCTTAAAGATGCGAATATGAACTTATAGAAAATCAGAATTCTAGTATTACTGATTATCAAGTGTAATTAGAATCAAGTGTAAAATATTTTTTTTTAATTATCCAAAAACGAAAAAAACCATTATCCTCTTGTTTTTGTGTGTGCTCAAAAAATTTCAATAAGAATTTCATAAATTTTAAAAATAATTCTTGAGTTAAATTGAATGCTATTAACTAGGCTTGATTAGAAAACAAAAGAATTTTTTTTAAAAAAATAATGAACAACTATCAAATATTTTTTTTACCTTAAAAGTCCGTGTATGAACAACTGCATTTAGTGGCTCTATGATTGTATTTTTAGTTATGTAAATGATATGCGTGGTACAAAAACCTTATATAATAACATTCGATATGTTTACATTTAGTTGAAAATAAATCTCATAAAATTGTAGGCCCAAATGAGTCGCTATTTTTCATATCGGTTCATGATTAAAATCCACACAAACCTGGCTTCCAATTTTAAAAAAAATTGTTTTCATTCCTACACACAACACACACACACACACACACACACACACACACACACACACACACACACATCAACACAATATATATGTATATATATATATATATATATATATGTATATATATAGAGAGAGAGAGAGAGAGAAGGAGAGAATGAAAATAGAGATTCATGTAAGTGTTAGTACTTATGATTTTATTTTAAGTATATCTTAATGTTATTATGCAAAATACCATTAAATTTTTAGTTAATAAACATAATAAGAGAATAGCCTATATAATCACAAAGATTCAGAAAAAAAGTAGATTCTGTTCCTTACATATGTAATGAGTGGGGGAGAGTGCTCAGGTGTCGTCCTCACTTGACCGAGGTTCAAATGTGCGAGGCCGGTCACAAAAGCCCTCATGTTGTTGCTCAAGTTGCTGGTTAATAAACCAAAAATGACCATTAATATATGAATAAATCTTTTGATTACATTAATTTTAAGAATATTTTTAATAAGTATAAAAAATCAATGCATATATATTTTTTATTAAAATTTCTTTTAAATCTAATAAAATATGGATATATTACAGTAATCATAATAATATCTAGATTATGACAATCATAATCTCATTTGTTCTTTTAAATATTTTTGTCAGTGATGAATACGCTAAGATCGGGTAATCTTAATACTGTAAAAATAAAAAATATAAGATACATGATAAAGGTACATAGTTTTGTAGACTTATTACTAACAAATAATTATGTATTAAAAAAAAATTATGAATGTCATTGGATAAATTTTTAACTGATTTGAACTATTAAATATAGCTTACTAATTGAAGCCTTAACAGATATGAATGCTTATAAAATGATGAAGACTAAACATACATGATTTATAAGACTTGCAAAAAAGGCATCTACTTATTAAAGGTGGTCTAAAAAATTCGTTAAAAACTTTCAGGACAATTATATTATTTGTTAAATTGGTGAAGGCCCTGGAAATTAGAACATTACATGTAAAAATTATATACTACTTTGACTGATCAGCATCTATTTAATAAAGAGTTTATTAAAATTTCTAATCTTGAATGAGAAATTTCTATTGGGAGGATAATGCTTTGGATAAGAAAATAAGTTATAGTATAAATAATGTAAAATCTCCTCACATTTTCTTAGGTTCCAAAATTTCATAAAGTACCCTTTGAAATTAGAGTTGTTACTGAATGGTTTAATACTTACATTACTAAAGCAGGAAAAGTTTCATGAAATATTTTACAACAAAAAAATATTAATGATTTGGATAAGACAATTATTATTAAAAAAATTTATGAAAATTTAAAATATACTTATGATCAAGAAGGGTTTACTCAATATATTTTAAAGGTAAGTTTGATTCTATATATATTGAAGATTTAATTAAAGCTCTTGTTAATTTTTGAAAAATTAAAAATTAATAGTTCCATTTCTTATGAAAAATTTAAATGTCCTATTAATTTCATTTAAATATAAAATTATATTACATTTAATGATAAAAAAAATTTTAAAAAAAATTACAGACGTAAATGAGGTAGTCCTGTTAATATTAGTCTTGCTGATACATATTTACACTTCTATGGACAAAATTGTATAAATAATTATTATAGTTTGCTTAGATATGTTGTTGGCCTAGTAATTTTTCAAAATAAATTTAATCCAGAATTTAAATCTGATTTATTTTTTTAATCCTTTTTATTCAAAATTTATACGAAGCACTAAAAATATTCATGAAACTGAATATTTAGATATTAATTTAAAAATTGTGGATCAATGAATTTTCAGTAATATTCATGACAAACTTTCTTTCAGAGTAAACGAAGAATCGGTTTTCGGAAATAGTTTATATAATTGTATCTACATAATATGAAATGTGTTAGAGACCCTTAGATATTTAAAAGAAATAAATTCTATCCCACTGCATTATTATAGATTGAATTAATAATTTCTAAAAAATTTTGTGTGAAGATTTTAAACATAACATTAGTATATGGATGAAAATACTGGTTTTAAGAATTCTAACTTTTTGGCGATTACTGGCTTTGATGAGCTACTTATACGGGCTCCAAGTCTCGGCGCTTAGATCAAAATAATATATCGGTTGGTGTTCATTTGGCATGATTGTTCTTTTATTATTTTTCATACTTTGCTTTAGTTTTAACAATTAGATATTTGTTTTTTTTTTTCTGCACTCGTTATTTTTTAAATGCGTGGTATTCTACTTTTGAATCTGTAATCTTTTTGTATATTATTCTGTATGGCTCGTGGATTTAGGTTTTACCTTTTTATTTATTTTTTTTTAATAAAACTATCACTATTTTACAGGTTGGATTATCCCTTCTACCATATTTTGATTTCTATCAACAAAGTAATTAATCTATGGAATTTTGAGCTTGAATTCTCCCATCTTTAATATTTGATCTATTTGATGCAATAAGTGCATCTGAAAGAACAAAATAATATTCTGTCTGGAATTACTTTTTCCTAAGGTTTTTAAAAAATATTTTATTCTTTTAATGATTCGTTTTGAGGTTTTTCGGTCTTTAAGGAATATTTTTTAAATATTTTTTTAAAAATCATCAGGAGAAAAAAATAGTCCACAGAAGCATTCTTTATTTTTTTTGCTCGTTACGCTTGTGCATTCAAATGGATCAGGAAAATAATAAAGAGATGGGAGAATTGAAGTCGAAATTTCATAGGATTACCCGTGAAGCTGATAAAGATCAAAATGGAGGATTGGTTAGACCTTTCATAAAAGCAGTTTTTCACTACCCTGAGCCAATTGCAGTATTAAATAGCTTTTTTTTTCGTTTTGTTTACTTTTAATTGATTTTTATTTTTTTCAATATTCTTTTGTTGTTTTATTATGTGTCTTCTGTGTTCTTCAATAATTAACTTTTGTAATTTAAATTTGTTGTTTCTTTCAAATCTTTAATTTTAATTTTGAATAATTTTTATTTTTATTATTGTGTTATAGTTTTATTCTTACAATATTTATAATATTACTACTTGATATTAAATTTAGATTTTTGAATCTTGTATCGCTTAATATATTGTTGGTTATTTGAATTTTATTTATCAATACAGATACAATATATATATATATATATATAATCCATTTTACTTTGTAAAAACTATTTATAATTTGTAATAATTTACTTTTTTATAAATATAAATCTTGGTTTCATTATAATTTCTTTAAAAAAAAATTAGTCCAAACCTTAGCCATTAGATGACAATATCCTTTTTTTTTGTTGTATGAATTGTCATTTTAGTTTTAAATTTATTTATAAAAAATAAAATTGTTTTTATAATATATATCTTATATTTATTAACTTGGTTCAATGGTTTATAGATTTCTTGTTAACAAATTATAAGTATAATTATACATAAATAAATTTTAACTTTATTTCATAAAGAAAATCAATCAATCAAATGCAGTTTTACGCTTAAAAAGCAGTCATGTGCCAAATTGTATGCGTAGGGGAACTTTCTAAATCACAAGAACAGAAATTAAATGGCTTTCAAACTACATGCCCTAGAAAAACTTAAAATATATTGGCTATATTAGATTTAAAATTTTGATTTATATAGTAAAACGTCTACCAAATATATTTCCACCCAAATTTGAAAAGAGATACTGGATATGGATTGGATGTAGAATGTCATCAAGTGATAACAAAACAATTACGCTGACAAAGGAGCCAGATAATTTAGTGTTTTGCACAATTTTCTGTTGAGCTACACTGAGAAACTCTAGTTTTATTTTTTTAGTTACTATTACGGTTTCTCCATTCTCGCTGACAGGAATATAAAAATTCAAGTGCTCAAAAAAAAAAAAAAAAAAAAAAAAAAAGAATGAATGAATAGCCTTTCAGTTGTTTTCAGTTTGTTCTTATAGTTAAAAAATGTGCAAAATGTTTGAAGTGTGATAATCTGTGTCTATTGTTAACTGCATAATAAAGATAATAGCCATAACTATAAAAGATGCTTTCGCTGGGAAGAGAGCACAGAAAGCAGTATTGAATACGTTAAAACAATATTAAAAAAAAAGAATCTATTATCACAAATTATCATCATGATTTCTCATTTAAGCATTGGAAATATCGAAACATCATTTCTGTGATTGATCACTTTATTCTTTCCACATCTTGTTATTCAAAATACAGCATGATTACGAACATTAATCACAATCGCATCCCGTTGTGATTTGTAAATCTGATTCTTTCTCGTTTTGCATTTCAATTGCCTCTCTCAGAGCTGTATTATCGTTTGAGTTGTTTAGATCATTGTCAAAACACCGATTATTCTTATCGAGTGACCTTTCTCACGGCTCAGTAATATTTTAAACCCTAAAACTCTACCGGAACACTTCATAAGCAGGCAAAACATGTAGTTTTATGAAACTTTGTTTATTTCTGTCCTTGCGAACTGTTCAACATTATTACAACTAACTCTCCGTCCGCATGTAACCAGCCACTCGCTACGTGATAAGAAGATATCTCTAAAATACATTATTCATCATTAAACAAGCCTCGATCGTATGGAACTGTTGAGATGTAAAACAATACTCTGCTTCGAGCAAATTACAGTTGACGATAGGTATTTACCATGAATCCCTTCTCACTTACCACCCGTTTTATCAAGATAAAAAGAAAAAAAGAACGTTTGCTTAGCCATTGTGTCGATATTAGTACTCAATCTGACCTGTCCCATTGTTCTTATCTGAAGACATCAGCCCACTAGTTGGTCTATTCAGTCCAGTCGCCTGACAAGTTAGTGGTCCCCAGGTCTCTTATCTGGTGTGAAAACGAACGCGCTGCGTGAAAGGTAGGGTCTATCAGGGTGGCATGAGACCAGATGCGCCATCAATAAAAACCGTGAGACAAGATGAGATCACCAGTCCTTAAACGTCGCAGTGTCTCTGTTCGGCGGATGGTACATTGCGTGCGTCGAGTGTCACTCACTTCCAGTTCCAGAGATATGCGTGATCACCATGGCAATTAAAAACGGTTCCATCCACTGGTGAGGAGGGGAGAGGTAAGGATGGAGAGGTGAGAAATACAGTGGACAATCTGATTGCTGCTAATCAGTGGATCCTCTGCCCAAGGGCGTTGCGTGGTGGTAGTAAAAATGTCACTTCCATCCTTCGACGTTGAGTGATATATAGACCTATCTCCAGAGCAATTTCTTCGTTTTCTTTTTCGGGGTCAGGACACGGTTTGCTGTTAAATGACGAATAAATTGTTTTAATGGTTTTCGAGGTATCTTTTCTTCGAGCGTTTTAAATTGTCGCGATGTTTGCGAGCAGGCAAATTATATGGACGAAAAAAGAAGTATGGTTTGATTTATTGCTGAGGAAATTGTCGCAAGGGCTTGATGTCGCGATTAAGATGATTTATGGGGTATTAATGCTTTAATAGGTGGCTTGTAATTCCCCGGTATGTTATGGAATTGTTTGAGAATGGGGTGGAGAAGTAAAAAGATTAAAGTGCTGTCTCGCATCACCAAAGATTTTCAATGAGGGTTTTTTCCTATATTTTAATAAATTGTTATTAAATTAACTTTACTTTATTCATAAACCATGTCGTTCCTTTTTTTTTTTTAAGGAAAAGAAGTTTATTTTTTGCTCGCTTAATACATATAATGATACATTAAGATATATAATGGAATATAACATCTTTTTTTAAATGAAGTACAGCGGTGATACTTTGTAGAAAGTTTACCATATCATTTAGCTGTACTTTTGCCTTAAAAACGGATCTAAATTGAATTTTGAATCTTTAAACCACCGATTATGACAGGGTTGCTCAAAAAATACTTGCTTATGTAGACACATGGCGATTCGAAAATAAATTTGTCACTGATTCATAGGTTAGATTTGATCAGTGCCTCATCGAGTTGTTTCCATCGATGAGACCTGAATTGAACATTGTATTTCGGAAACCAAAAAACAATCAAATCAGTAAATTGCTTCCGGTAAATCTCCAAAGAGGGCGAAGACGGCCCGAAAAGTTATGAAGATTATTTTTTTGGGATGAGAAGAGCGCAATACTTATAAGCTTCTTTGAAAAATGAAAAATAATTATTTGAGACAATATCACAGGTATTTATCTCAATCCTATTAACCTATTTTCTATTCTTAATGTTCAATGTCTCATTCTCAACACAAAAACTTTTTAAACCTCTCTCGTCTATAGTTTCGTAAGAAATATAATAGTATATTAAAGCAATTAAATTTTCTTAGCTTCATTTAATATATCTGTATTAAGATAAGACAATCAAGATAAGGTATTCCTCGTGTTTAACTGTACGACAAACATACACAAAAGCTTAGATAAATGTTTGACAGCAGGATATATTACTTTTTAATTAAGTTATTAGATTAAATCTTATCTAGTATTTATAATTTATTTAGTTAGTTATTTTTGGATCTTGTATTATTTATAATACGTAAGCATAACATTTAAAAAGTATTTAAGAAATCACTAAGACTCATTGAATCAGTATCATGGAGATCGTTATCAGGGAGAGCAATTATTGAAAATATTACCCGTGAAAGATGGGGAAAAAAAAGTAGGGGATGTGCATGTTTATTGTTTCAATGCTTTTTTTTTCTTCCAATTCTTATTTATTTTCCCTTTCTTTCTGTACTATATTGCTTTTGTGAGAGCTCATATTTATTTTAAGTCTCAAATAAATGAAAAACAAGTAAAGGAAGTGTTAAAAAATTATTGTACAAATGAGTATAACAATATTTACTTAAATTGATACTTTATTGGTTTAGTTTAGTTTATATTAACGTCGCACTAAAAGCAACACGAGGGCTATTAGCGACGTAATTTGGAATTTGGAACAACGGTCAAGTGACGTGGACGACACCTGAGCTGGCACTCCCCTCTTCTAACACCACGCCCTCAGGACTTTGGGCCCCGACAGATTTAACGTGCATCAGCTCCGGCTACACGGTGGGTCTTTGGAGGCCAAGGATCGAATCCAGGACTGAACGAAAACCGCCAGCCACGAATCCGAAATCATGACCACCAGGCTATCTCGGCTATGATACGTTATTGGAGAATTAAATTTAGTAAAACCTAGCAACAGCAAAAGAAATGAGTCCATTTTGTTTAGTTAAGTTAACGTGCTATTTGTAATTTATATTTTATAGCGTTTATGTTAATACTTAGTTTCAATTTAATATTGTAAAGAGCTCCCACGCGTTTCCCATTTCAAATGTCATTTTGGGTTACTTTATGACGTTCAGTGAATAAGATATTAAAATTGTGATTAGACGTGTTTAAATATTGGGAAGGGGGGATAAGAGCTGAAAAGTTACAGAGAATATAGCGCACAATATATTGGTGCCAGAATTTTAAGTGATCGTTGAATAGCTGAGATTTTGATTTGGACCAAGATTATAAGTATTATTCCTGACTCAGATACAATTTTGCTGCTATTGAGATAAAAAAATTTTTTTTTTCAATTATACTCTTTACTCTCGGACGAGATTAAGTTACCACTCCGCATTCGTAATAATAAATGATTTGTTTATCAGTCTAAGATTTCGGAATATTAACTTCTCCAACACATGTAAGCATTTAAATTAGCCGAGGAATACGTAATATGAGAGCAGGTTCTTTTATGGTGTCATTTAATTACGAGCATTTCTAATCATTTTTATTACAAGACGACATTTTACAAATATGAAACACACACAAAACACAGACATTAAACATAGAACGGACTTCAGTCTTTCAGCTAGCTTAACGCTCCTCAAGGCGTGTTTCGCCTTCGGGGGTTACGTCGTTTCTGCCACAGGCGCTGACGAACTCTACACCACTAGAGGGCGCCAGAGCCTCACTCATAAGAAGTTACATAAACTTCGTTAGGCGAATAAATGATCATTTTTATTAACGTCGCACTGAGAAGCAACACGAGGTCTATTGGCGGAAAGTCCAAGGAGACCGAGATCACCCATAAGGGTTTAGAGCTACGAATTGGTCTCCAGAAAGACAATCGCCTCGCACTCAGCATTTTTGGCAAAGAAAAGCTATGTGACGGAATTTTGAGCCTCGGTAAAGAAACGAGGGTGACACCTGAGCTGGTACCTCCTTCTCCAACTTCCACACCACGCCAATGGGAGGAATTGGAACCTCTACCAGATTTGAAGCGCTTCAGTCTCGCTACTTAGCTGATCTCATGGCAACAGGACTTGAAGCTCTGAATCGATGGAAACAGCTACGGCCGAGAGTCCGCGACCATGACCACTCGGCTACCGGGGCCACTATTCATAAGCAGAAGTTGCATGGGGAGTTACATAGAATTCAAAAGTTTCAAAATGGGGTTAAAAACCAATTATTGTTGGCTCCCGTTAATTCGCGAATCCGCTTAAGTTGCTGTTTGACCACGGCTCCCTTTTTATGAGATTCAGATTTAATCATTTTTCAGATGACGTCAGAACTTCCTATTAAGAGCAGACATTAAAAAATACTTTTTTTTTCTCTCTTTCTGTTATACATGTCGTGGAATAAACACACCTCGGAGTTCCAATTTTAAATAGTAAACTTATATTCCGAATGAAAGATATAGGAACATGAGCAAGAAATAAGTCAAATGGTGCTGGTGTTTCTGAGAACAAGCAAAAAAGAAGCGCAGGCTGAGTAGGAATCTTTTAAGAAATCAGAACCTGCGGGTCCCCTGATCGTAAGATGCATACGGTTACTTTTGTCTTAAAAGAGCGAAAACAAAAATCTGATAAAGTGGAGATGAACAAAAGATTGCCTTTGAAGCGCGTCCTTTGAAAGCTTGGAGCTAAGAGAGGGTTGACCATTTCAACAATTTTTATGTCTTTTTTATTTGAAAGTTTGGATTGGATATGAATCACCATTTCTGGGTGACCATCTCCAGTAAAGTGTTCCAGTAGCATTTTTTGTTTTGTTTTGTTTGTAAACCTGCAGATTTACAAACAAAATTCATTATTTCATTGTTTATAGTTAGTGAGATTAGCTGCAGGTTCAACAATTTTTGATTGGTCAAATTTTAAGAGTTATAAATATTTTTTACTTGTATAAGTGATTTTTATAGAGTGATCTTGAAAAGTGAAACAAAAAAATTTTTTTTTGGAAGAGAGTGTAACCGCTACGCAGAAAATTCATATCACTGTTGGAATTTATATTATCGCTCAATTTATATTAATACTCTAACTCACAACTCACTTAATTCACAGTTTAGTAACTTTGGACCCATACTACCGCGCTTAGATGGATTTTGACTATTTTTTTTTTTATTATTATTATTTTGTATTAGCTAAGATATTCTCTTTCGTTGTTCAAAGACCCCATTACGTTGGCAAAGTTAATTTAAGTGCAATATAGAAACAAATAAGGACTTAAAATTTTTTTTAGTCATTTGTCAACTTAATTGTTCGTAATTTTTCTAAGATTTTCTTTTTTTAAGGCTACAATTCTGACTTTGAGACATTATTCCTAATTCTTTGTATTCATAATGTATTACATTCCTCTAATTTAGTTTGTGGACGGGCCCTCTCTCTTCGTTAGAAATGCTCTTTATTAGTGACTGTATTGAATGTATATCTCAAATAACTTTTAATCCGGCATCCGGTTGGCGAACTTTCCCCTCCCAGCTTTCACCTTGGCGAGAACTCATCGAACTCGTCAAATGCAAACAGCTGGCCGGCCAATCACGTAGGGAGAAAACACACGTATAATTTGTCTGCTTGTGGATTCGACGGATCCTCCTCCTGATTGCGAAAAAAAAAGAAAAAAATGGCCATCATTTATAAATAGTAATGCTGACCAGTCATTTTGATCTGTTGCTTTTTTTTTCTTCTTTTCCTTCTTTCTTGTTTAAGGGAGAGTTTAGATATGAAATGTTTTTCTTCCGATTGTGAAAAAGTGGACATTCATGAAAATTAAATTCTTTTTGGCATTAAATTACAGTACAATTAGAATAATTTTGGTGCATTAAGAAAGAAATTACTAAAGCTTTAATTTATGATAGTTGTAGATATCAACTAATTTTAGATGTTTTTTACGATTAAACGACAATATATTAAATAACTTGAATTATTTTGGTAAATAAAAAAAGGAGTTTCGAAAGCTATGATGCGGTGGAAATTAAAGAAATTATTTGCTAAGAATTATAACGAAATATTTTAAAAAAAAATATTTATGTACAGAGAGAGGAGTAAAATGTTATAAATAAGTTTTTGTATTGGTTCTATACATTTTTAGAGAAATTCTGCACCTACAAAAAAAAAAAAAAAAAAAAAAAATCTACAGCATACAAAGTACTCCTGAAAACTTTAAGACAAATAAATTATTATAAAAAATTCTCCAATACTTTTAATCAACCTTTAAATATTTATAATTTGAAAAAAAAAAAATAAATAAATAAACAGCCATATACTCGTCGATTCTATTTCAAATACTTTTATTTACAGTAATTGGAACTTTTCCATTTCGCCGGCGCAAATCTCGCCAAGTGAACTTTAATGGCGACAACACACAATGTGTGTATATATATATATATATATATATATATAGTTGTATCATTTTTGGCGACTTTATCGCTTGCACCGGCGAAGTAGGAAAGTACCCAATAATTTCATTTATAATAACAAAATTGATTTATTTTTTTTGGAAAGTGAAATTCAATGCATTTTAAGTTTTGTTAAAAAATATGTTCCTGTTTCATAAGAATATAATGTTATTTATATTTAAAAAGACTGCAGTAACTGTATATGGAAAAGAAAGTGATTGTTATCGCTTTTCCGTATAATCCCTGAAACATTAATACTCTCATCCAAATATACATTAATTTGAATGTTCAATCTACATTAAGATTATTTAATTGTTTTTTATATCATTTATAGGGGACATTTGTTTTCGTTTAACAATGCTAAGCAATAAGAAGAAACAGAAGTATCAGAACAATTTTAAAAATGTATAAATTTTTGTTCAATTGATTTCAGATTTAAAATTAGATCCTTCACCCACCCGCCGGTATAATAGTTCTGAAATTTTCATTTTGTTTAATTTTTTGCTTCTCTAGGGCACTTTCAAGTATTTCTCTCGCTTGGCGAAAGCGTTCCATACCACTTTCCGCTTAATAAAAAAACTGAGACAGAAATTCAAATTTAGAGCGAATCTGGAAATTTTCTATTTAATTGACCAATAGGTAATTAAATTTTCATTTCTGTAGACAAAAATTTTATTTTCCTAAATCAATACTAATTATTAAAGAGTACATAAAATTGTGTAAGAGTGGCTCAAGTGTTCCAAAAAAAGTACTACCCAAAAATACAAAAAAAGGATGTATAAAGAAAAGGAAAAAGGAAGTATATTTAAAAGAAAGAAAATCAAAATGAAAACTGACACCAAAATATGTAAAAAAAAAATTTCCTCATTTCAACTAATACGTTATGAAATTTCTTGCGTAAAAAAATGTTTTTTAATGCAAAATCATGCGAAATTTATTCTTTTTTTATGTAAATTCTAATGAATTTAACAGGAAATTTGATGCAAAAAATTTCATAGAAACTATTCTTTTATATCATTTTTTCCTATATTTTATGTCGTTTCGTCCTTGCATATTATCATTTTTTATAATGAATGATACAAAAATCTACACATTTAAAACACAATTATTTCTCTATATAAATTTGTCTTGTATTTGTGTATTTCATAGTAAAAAAACTTTATAAATGTGAAGATTAAAACACACACATAAGTAATTTAAGACATTTCAGATGATTAAAGATAGTTATTTTCAAAATATAGTTAAAACAATTGATAGAAAATAAGGTAATATGATCAAATGCAGAAATAACACAGTATTTGGAACGACAATAAGAAATTAATTTTCATAACGGACCTTCCATAAGTCATCATAAAATTTTGCTCTGCTTTAAATTAATAATGTTGCCACTTCTCTCGAAGATATTTTATTGTAAAACGTTGCTTTTATTAAATGTCGATCGTTTGTTATTTCCTTAAATCAAATAATTAAGATATATTTTCCTCGTATTTCTCTTTGTTCAAAAACGTTTAGTGGAAATAAACAAACGCAGGATTTTTTATTAAGAACAATCTGAAATCATGAAAAAAAATTTCATGAATACGAATGTTTATGCAATGATTTCCTCTGGCTATATTTATATGAAAAAATTTAATAGATAGAAATAATGTTTATTTTTTAATATACTTTAATAATAATCTCTATTTTGAATAGTAGTTTAAGTAAGAAATTCGCTCATTATAAGTTTATTGTTCTTGACCTACAAAAACATTTTTAAAAATAAAAATAAAAAAAAAAAACCTTTATATTCAAAAAAAAAAAAAAATTCAGCAACGCAAATTATTGATTGCTTAAATTTAAAAAAAAAAAAGTATTTTGCTGGTAATTAAAAGATTTTACCATACAATTTGTTTTTAGAAATTCGATTAATTAAAATTGCACAAAGATAATCTTTAAAGGAGCAAAAATTAGAAATAACCCTCTAATTTATAGAATTTAAATGATAAATCGTAATTAATTAAATAATCAGCAATTCGCAATGGTATAAATGAAACATTTCTGACATTTTTGGTTGAAATAAACTTCTATAACGTGTTTTAGTCTTGTGTTTATAGCAATAATTCATCCACATATGTTATATTTGCACTGAATAAAAGTGTAACTTTATTTTAAATTCAACCATTTATACTTCGCCCCTCTTCTTATTGGGTGTTGCGGCTTTTTGAAATAAATTCCAGACGGTAGCTCTGTCTCTGTTTTGTAATTACTCTTAGAATTCCCCTGGGAACCATTACAGAGCTACAAACATTAATTATAAAGGAAAAAAGTCCATCGCTTTTTCTAAAATGAATCATTTATAGCTGACCTATTACATTCGAGTTCTGCATTACAATTATAATTTTAACTCTAATGATAGGGTATACGGTCAAAGAGATGCCTAATTTTTTAATGAATCGTATCGCTTTCTAGAGGAGATCTTTTTTTTTTCCTTCCTTCCCCTTGTTTTTCTTTTCTTTTAGATATCTAGTTATTGCTGAATGTGCATGGATATGTTCTAATTTGAGAGATAAATAGTAGGTAATGTAGTCTTTCTTTCTCCCCCCCTTCCTCTTTTTTTTTCGAAGGCATTCTTCGAGGTAATTAATTTTGCCTCGTTTAATAGATATTTGTTTTGGTGCAGGCAAAAAAATAATGTCGTTTCTGAATTTTTTTTTCAAAAAATACTTCTTTAATCTTTATATTTTTGTGTTTTGGGATAACTCTGTTGATCTTTTATGTCTTGCTGGTTTTATTTTGATGTCGTTTAATAAGAATGTTACAAACTATGTTATAAAAGTTTAGTGCTGATGTTTTGGAGTACGAGCAACAAAAATGAAAATAAAAATTCGAAATTATAATTGCCAAATAAGGTTTTATTGTTGAAAATTAGTTTAATATTTATATGAGAATATTATATTTTAGTAAATATAAAGCTTTCATTGTTAAAAGTAGAGTATTTTTAACAATGTAAACCTTGCTATTGTGTATGTAGTAATATAATGAGAGATAAGAATTTATAAATTTATATTTGTGCTTAGTTTTAATTATTTAATATTTACAGTTTTTGAAATAGTTTTATTAAATAAATTAGTGCTCATATTACGTTGGAAGCATTTTTCTAGATTAAAAAAATGGAACATTCCAAAACATTGATACTTTATATAAATAGTTTTATTATTAACCATTATTCTACATCATTTAATAATATTACGCAAAAGTGTCACATTTACCGGATATATAAATTTATATGTTCATTGTTTATATACATGTAGCATTTATTATGCTTATAAAGTCTATATATGTATTACGTATTGTCTTCTTAGGTAAAATATTCCTATCACATTTAATGGATGAAGTATTATTGTAACCACCAGTAAAACATTCACGCAGAAATTATTTGTCAGAAGGCAAAATTACATAAAAAAAAAAAAGAGTAAACTTTAAGAATATTGTCAATATTGTTAAATTCATATTACAATAGAAAAATCACCATATGCATTGTAGAAAATAGTTTACCAAAAGAATGCAATACAAAAACCAAATAGAAATGGCAAAATTTTAATCATTTTTAAAAATACTAAGTTCACTTATTCTTTTATTAAGTAGGCAGATTTAAGATGATATTGTAACATCTATGATTTTATAAGGATGCATAATACAACAGTCTTTCTTTAATGTGGCATTCTATGATAGGTTAGAATAAAAAATTCGGCATCTATCAAGCCGTTTCTTTTGCAGATTTTTCGTCTGGCCTTGGGAGTTAGTTGAACTTGATCGCCAGGTCTCGACACAGCGCTGCTCACATTTTCACCCATTGCTCCTGTAAATGTCAGTTTCCATTTCAATGCAGAATTTATTTTCATCTATCGAGCTACGTTTTTTGTTTGCTCTATAGCACAATTGTGCACATACTTTGAGCTTTGTACTGTTGAGCGACTCTCTTCAACAACAATGCTAGAAGTTAAAACGCCTTAATAACTAGCCCTATATCGAAGTCCATTTTCGTCTAATTGATAAGGGAGCAGCAAAATGCGACCAGTCAACTTTTCTTCTGATCCAATGATGAAGAGTCGAAACTCCGATGGCACCAAGATGAACACCCTTCTTCTGAGGAGTAGAAAACATCAAACGCCAAAATTGTATTATACAGTTAAAAACTCTAGACGCGCAGAAAGTGTTATATGAAGTGCTAATAAAACAGATAAGGGAAAACATGTGACTAGAGAAACTCGTCACAACTTGTTTTAACTATTATTGCTCTAAATAAATTTTTCTTTTGAGTCGTGTTTTTTTTTATTAATATAAAAAATATTCAGCAAAATTAATATTCATTGTTTAAATTTAATTTTGTAATTGCTAAAATGAGAGACGAAATACTTTTTTGGATATTTATATCGTTTTCATAGGTTCAGAAATTGCGTAAATATGGTGAATACTTGTTTCTATAGTTAAAATTTTTATGTAGAGAGATTTATCTTAGGTATACCCCCGTTATAAAACTATATTGAAACTCGATAAATAGGTAACATAGCTAATCTGACACTGCTGTTGACCTGAACGTGACAGATTAAAAAAGTTTTACTGTTGTTATGCGAATACATTACAAATATATTTCATACAAGTGTCTTTTACAGTAATTACTAATTCATTTTCAAATTTCATTTTTTTTTACACAACTACAATTGTCTGACTTTATACTAAACATCGCTGGGGATATTAGGGCATTACATATTAATTATAAAACTAATAATGTAATGTATGCTATGTGAATAATAACATGTGATCATATCTATGTTAATAGGTAGCAATCACTTATGCTTAAGAATTTATAGTAAATTACTGTAAAAAATTGTTTAAAATGACAAAACTCATTCTTTTTTTTTTCACAATGAATTTTTTCCTTTGAATTCATCGAATAATATTCTGCAATGGGTTTAATAGACTTCTCCAATTATACAAAAGAGTTCAGCTTCATTTAACTTTCTATGTATTCAGTTTTAATATTTAGAATTATTTGGGATCGATTATTCACGTCGCTCTGACAAGCTGGACGAGGGCTATTGGCTACATATATCGTAATTTTTAACCTCTATCAAGTGACGAGGAAGACACCTAAGCTTGTTCCTCCCTCTCCGAACTTCCACATCACCCGAATAAAAGGACTTGGGACACCTACCAAATTTAACATGCATCAGCCCCGCAACATAGTGGGTCTTCAGTGGCATCAGAAGAAAATAACACTGGCCGCAAGTCCTCGACCATTAACCTCCCTCCCCATTATATATTTAGAATTATAAAAATATCGAAATATTAGTTAAATGTCTTGCCTGCTTGTTGCATATAAAAATTTTTAGCTAACTATTAATACTTACGAACAAAAAATTTATCGAACTATTCGACAATAATCTATTATTCCTTTAAGGAGTATGATTTAAGATTACATCTGAAGATTTGGTATAATAAATATTCAATAGAGTAATTTATGTATTCATTCGACAATAATTACTATTTTCGTAGACAACAGTCTAATATTCACTAAGGAAAGAAATATTTACATAGTATTTGCAAATATATTTAGTATAAATATTCAGTGAAAAAGTTTATATATTTACTACTTATTTATTTGTTAAAAATCAGTGTGTTTGGGTAGAGAAGAGAGTCTAATATCCATTGAAGAGAATATTATTTACATCATATTTGAAAATTTGGGATCAAGTATAAATATTCAGTAGATGAAGTTTGTCCATTAATTCTATAGTAGTTCGTATATTGGCGTAGAAGAGTCCATTATCTACTTGAGGTATGTGCTTATCCAAAAATCACCGTTTTCGTGAAAATTTTCGAAAGTTTCTTTATTACTTTTTATTAAAGCTCACATACTTACGATTTCAAAATTAGTTTACATTTGTTTCTAGGGTAACTAGAAACAAAGTTATAGCCAAGAATTTAAACCGGATGTTCAATTTAAAGCGACCAGAAGGGGAATTTTTCCAAGACGAAATTAAGCCATAGAAATGTAAACAATGCATTTTAAACAGCTGTTTCTTCCTTTTTAAGCGATGTGAATGTACAATTTATTTTTTTAAATGCAGAATTTAGCTTTTCTTATTTATTTATTATAGTTCTAGAGAGAGGTGCATCTCGCAACTATTTCTTCACTTAATTTTGATTTATAGATTTGCATTTCTTGGAAAACTGCGATTTTAATATTTTTGATTATGAAAAATCTCATTTCTTTAAAAAGTATTTCGTATAATGATATGAAATTTTACCACAATGTTCTGTACATCTATAGGTGTGTTGTGAACCTCAAACATAGCTTTTAAGTACATAACTACTTATTTTGGAGCTATTTTTATTTAAAAAAGTGATATATTTTTTTTGTAAAATCATGTTGTCCTTATAAGTTTTGTTATGACTCAGTAAGTTTAAGAGATAACTGCATTTTTTTTTTGCTTCACAACACAGTTATATGTATAATAAATATATTGTCGAAACAAAAAAGTGAAATATATTAATTATAAGTTGTTTTATGAACTTTTGCGTAAATGTCAATTTTTACTAAATTTTAACCAAATATGATCGAAATTTGAAAAATGAAGAAGAAAGCTCATAAAAATGACTTTTGAATTTTTTGAATTTACCATTTTATGGACAATTGTAGCTAAAAACGTTAGTGTTTCACAAAAATTTCTTTAAAAACTAAGTGCTCCGAAGGTAGGCGCATAACTTAGGAAGAGTTATTTACATCGTATTTGAAGATTTTAGATTTTATAAGTTTTCTGTTTACAATAGCGGTTATAGTATTTAGTTTATAATAGAGGCTTGTGTGAGAGTCTATTTATATATTCTGTTTATTTACTTATTAACATATATGAAAACTGAAGAGACTGCTAAGGATTTATCTTCGTATGAGCTATTCGTTTACAATAGCAATTAAACCGAAATTTTTAACGATAATTGACACACCTCCTTAAGCGGAAGGAAAATAATATCTGTATGTAATTCAGCATTTTATAACAATCGAAAACTATAAAAATCATTTTAATGATACCGATAATAAAATCTGATCCAATCAACCCGACATTGAACAGACATCCCTTCCAGATCGACTCCCCCCTAACCTGCGATCACGGTGGATTTGCCTTCCTAACCCTGTCCTCTACGAAGCGTAACAGATGATGGCCTGTTTATTACAAAACAGGCAAGCTCTTGGAGAGAGTTGATAGGTATCGCTCCAGGAATTTCAACAGCCTTGCGATAAGTGTATCGATGTCAGGTTGGCTCTCTTCCCTTAGTGGGTGCTTTCATTAAGGGCAATTCTCGTCTTGGCCAATTCACTTAGCGCGCGGCGGTATGCAAATCAAAACATGACCGCCCTAACTTAATTTGAAGGAGCGGATAACTTAATAGTACCGGCGAGTTTTCGAGCCAGGGAACGTGGTTATGTTATGGTAAGAGTAGGATGGTTAGATCGGCTCTGGTTGTTGGTCGAACGTGAATTGACTGCAAACTGTGTTTGGGTTTATCGTAATGCCTGTTCGAATTAGCTTTCTGGCGATGGGTTAGGTGGCGGGTCTGATGCTGTTATGCGAGGAGGTAAATTAATTGGGGGAAATCGAGATACGGGAAGGCGGAAAGGATGGTTCATCTGTTTCGTAATTGGCGGGATTTTTTTTTGACAATTAAATTTTAAAACATATTTGAAATTAATTAATGAAAAAGGAAGAGATACTTTTGATTATAAAAGACAAAACAGCTGTTTCTCTTTAAACCATATAAGAATGTATACGAGTAGGTATCTTAAAGTTTTAATTATTACTAAGAAATACCCGAGATACATTGATAAAGTTTATTCTACATATTAATTGATCCTTATGTACATAAAGCTGTAAACAACAACAACGACCATTAATGTTGATTTGTTTTGAGGATTGAAGTAAATTGTAGCATCGTTAAGTTTTGATTATTACAAAAAATAATCGATATAGAGACTAATTATTTATTGTTGTTAAGACTTTTTCTATCTAGTCGCTACACAGAGTTATACAATCTCTCACCGTTCTACAATTATTGTAGAACTCAGCAAATTATCTTCTCCATACTTCGGGTTTTTTCAGTCTTCTGCTTCTTCAAATCAATCAAATCAATATGAATTGCGGTAATTTACAACGTTATGTACATTAAGATCCTTTAATACGCAGAACAGATTTTGCTTAGATATCTCGGTTATTTTTTAGTGTAATAGTGGCCGCAGTAGCCTAGTGGTCATGGTTTCGGATTCGTGCCTGTGATCTTTGTTCAGTCGCGGGTTCGATCCTTGACTGCTAAAGACCCGCCGTGTAGCCGGGGCTGATGCACGTTAAATCTGTCGGAACCCTAAGTCCTCCCGATGGTGTGGTGTGAAAGTTAGGAGGAAAGGGGTACCAGCTCAGTTGTCATCCTCCTTACTAGATCGTGGCTCAAAATTGCGAGGTCCGTCACCAATAGCCCTCGTGTTGCTTCCAGTACGACGTTAATAAAAAAAAAACCTATCTAAACTCATAGTATAATAATTAAAATTTATGGTACTCCAAATATACTCCTTCTGTTTATCTTCTTAAACGCACTTTTTGTAATAAATATCTTTCTAATTCTCTGGTAGATGGAAATAAATGCAGTCATACATCAATGCAGAGTAACATCATCAATACAGATCACTACTTATGTGGGTGACAGTAACTTGCATTATTAATTGAAGACGCCGAACTTGGCGTTGTCGTCCTGAATTCTGAACAACGATTCAGAGAGGAGAAAAAACCTAAGCTGATATTCCAAATTTTGGTTTCAACCACTTGAGGACTTTGAGACTAAATTTCTTTTAAAGTGCAACAGCCTCAACCTTTTAAGGTGCATCCTGAGTAGTTGTATTAGGTCTAATTACGGAACGAACGAATGGACTCTAATCTTTCCTGCGCGTTTTGACTTTTCGAAGGTCGTCATTGTAAACTCGTCAGACTGAATTCTTAACTTCTCCAGACTGACGGTTGCTTCAATCTACGGCTTCCTTATGCCAAATAAATCAACATGAATATCTATAATTTATAACATCATGTGAATAAGTATAAATTAATACACAGAATAAATTTTATCCATATAGCACAGATGTTTCTTAGAAATAATTAAAACTTAACTATTACCCCTTGTATGCATGTTTGATAAAGTTTGGCTTCCACCCAATTATAAGTGAAAACATTTGGCATTTTATTTTTTCTCTCCCTTAATAAGGGGCTGTAAGGGTTCTAGTTGGTAATTTTTCCTTCTCAAGAATGTTACAATTGGAAAAAAATGAGCCCCACATCATAGTGCTCCCTGGCTGACAGAAATAGACAAGTTGTGGATGAAAAAGTAACCCTTTTAAAGTACATTCTATAAACAACAACAACAACAACAACAAAAAAAAAAAAAAAAAAACGATGCACTAAGAAGGAGATGTTTGATGGATTCAAAAATTGTCAGATAGGAAAATAATGTACAGAAAAGAAAATGACTAAAATTTCAGAAAAATAGAGTAATTTATTTCAGAGTTACATAGTTACAAAATAACGAGCTCAATAATGTGTAATCCACCTCTAGCCTGGATGCAAGCTGCCACACGACGTAGCATAGAGAGATAAAGCTCCCTGATGGTCTCCTGTTGTATTTCTTGCCAAATTTGCTCCAATTATCGGTAAATCAACATTCCCTGGTAGATGCAGTCGTCTTCCCATCATATATCAGACATGCTCGATTGGAAAGAGATCTGGCTGGCCAAGGAAGAGTTTGCCAAGCTGTAAGACAGTTCATAGCCACACGTGGCGTATGTGGTCTGGCATTATCTTGCTGAAAAATAAAGTACTGCAAAAGGAAAGGTGGCAAAATAGGTCTCAGAATGTTGTCGCTGTGCTGTAAGTGTGCCTCTAAGGACGACCAAAGGGGTCCAGCTATCAAGAGAAATGGCATTCCAGACCATAACTCCTGGTTGAGGGCCTGTGTGGCGTGCAATAGTGAAAGCAGGATCAGCACGCTGCTCTGGGCGTTTCCAGACACATCTTCGTTGATCGTAAGGACATAGTTGGAAGGAGGATTCGTCCCCAGTCCATCATTCCAACCTGATCGAGCCAAGCACCACTGTAATCTGGCTCGACAGTGTGCAGGCGGGAGGGGCAGGTGACGTAGTGATCAGTACGAGCGTAGATTTCGCTCTATTAGCCGTCTGTGAATGGTTATGGTGGACATTCGTGTGCGGGTCGCACGTCTGATGGTTGATAACGATGAATCAGGTGCTATGACAGCTGATCTGATAATCACTCTGTCTTCTCGATCTGCTGTGGCCCTGGGTCGACCACTGCTATCAGTTGAAATCTACCGTTGTCCACCCATTCTTCCCAGCATCTTCTAATCGTCGCATCACTTCGACCCGTATGACGAGCGATTCTCCTATTTTCCCAACCTGCCTCTTTCAATCCAGTGATACGATCTCTTTCAAACTCTGACAGTTGCTCGTAATGAGCTCGAATCCTGCGGCAAGGCATTTTTTCAGTCGTTGAAAAGTATCCTAAACCGCAATGCAACAGAAAATTTAGCCATCCGATTGAGAATCGCTTCTTATATGCACCTACTGAGTGCACAGTTCCGATGCGCTGTAGCTCTCACTATTCATTCATTGGACACCAAATTTTAATCATTTGCATGTTCGGTCTAAATGTCTTTGCATATGAAATTTCATTACAATCGGCAACTCCTTCTTGATGCATCGGTTGTGTGTGTTATAGAGGGTATCTTAAAGTCGCATTTGTTGAGTTTATATATTCAGGCATTGCTTTGAAAACACCGTAGTTAATTTCATTTCCATTATTTTTTTTTATAAGATAGCTCTTCCCCTGCGTTAAAATATTTCCCTACCATTAAATCCCAGACACTATAATAAAAAATAAAAATACACAAATAATTTTTTTTTATCTACCCTGTAAATGTTGTTTTAATAAGCTTTGAGCATCATTCAAAACCCAACAATAATTGCAGTTTCCCGAAATTATTTTATTCCATGTTATCACACACATACACATACACACAAAGATATACCATCTAATATAAAATTATAGCTAAATTTACATTAATCAAAGATATTATCCTCAAATATGTAAATGTCTTCTGACAGCATTTTATATATGCGTTAATATAATTCTTTATTTTTGTCAGATTAATGGATGAAATATTAGATAAGAGATATAAGGTAAAATTCATTGTGTACTTTCATTCCAGATTTTATGCTAAAAATAATTATTCATCAACTTTAAAGTGAAACACATTAGATCAATTAGTTGTAAGATTTTCCTAAATTGATAAGTAATCATAATTTGAAGTTCTCCATTGCTTATTTATTTACAAGCACAACAGGAATGAATTCAAATAACATAAACTATGGAATGTTATCTAAGATCACATAATTTAAAATTACATAAACTTTTCTTTCATACTCGTATAGCGGCAGCGGTAGCTTAGAGGTCATGAGCAGATTCGCTGTTGGCGTTGTTTTTGACGAGTTGTGAATTCGGGCCCTGATGCTGCTGAAGATCCGCCATGTTGTGGGGCTGATGCACTTTAAATCTGGTCGAGGCTTGAAGTCCTCCAATTGGCGTGATGATGACTTTTGGAGAGGGGTTTCTTGGCTCAGGTGTAGTTTTCATCACTGGACCGAAGTTCTAAATTACGAGGCCCAACGCCAATAGCCCTAAAGTTGCTTCTCAGCATAGCACTAATAATAAACAATACCCACTGCACAGTTGGTCTTTAGAGGCCTCAACAGAAACAATGCCGTTTGCGAGTTCGCGACTATGACTGCTAGGCTACCGCGGCCATTATAGTAGACATAAATCAATAAGCAAACAATAAATAAACAATGACTCGCATCACATTCATTATCGTGTATGTGTATATCTTCTTTTACATAAAATATTTTTTCCAAAAATTAAAAATAAAATAATTGTTCTTATATACAATATAGATAGAAAAAATGCTTATTATATTTTTTGTTTAGATATTTTATAAAATAAATATTTATTCAAGAAATCACGTTCAATAGTAATAAAGCTCAAGCCTTTTCAAAGACCAAAATTTTGCGAAATTTTCTGAGCACAAAATAATTTTTTAAACTTAAGATAGCAAATCAAAAATCTAAAAGGAGCATGAAAATTTATTATTGGTAAAATGCGAGCGTGTGAATTATTATTAGCTCACATATCAAGAAAGAGCACAAGCTGGACCGAAAGCAGCATTTCGAGTCAACCCGATGCGTCAACTGGAAACAGCATTAAAACAGCGGGCGTCACATGTTTAAGATCCAATCATATCCTGCCACGTCGCCCGCCGAGCTGCAACGGAATGAATTCGCGCTTTAAAACAATGCGAAATTTATAATCACCGACCATTCTGGGTTGCTCCTAATAAAAGACTTTAACAATTCCTCTCCCTCCCAGCATTTCTCAGGCGATTCCCTCCTCGATATTTTAGAGAAAACAACCCCCTTACCGTGTGCCCGAAGGATTAGGCAAACATTAGATTAACGGGAGGCAACAAATGGAGCGACGAAAAGAGCACGGGAATAACAAATCATGTTAGTCCATGTCTTCTGTACCGTAATACGAACCGATTACGTAAGGAGGGATTAATCAAGTTAGAACACCGGGCGAACCACCTTTCCCCAAACAAAGTGCAGTCTTCGGTGCCAAGAATTAATCATTTGCAGTCCGCTGCTACAATTGGAAAGTGATTTCGAAGAGATTAAGGAGACCCCTGGACTTCCAATCCTGGTCATTAGAAATTAACACAAACCCGTCGTACTAATAGTTGGACGCCGTTTCTCAGCGGGGTCCCACCCCCCTTTTCCCTTAATACTTTCATTCCTTCGGATGGCAACAGCTGGTCGCCCTTCCACGAAAGGGGGCAAGGGTGGGCGAGTAGAGTTGAGCAAGCAGTCTGTACATACAGAAAGGGTGTAAAGAGCCGTTTTGTATTTTCTTTTGTAATGAACTTCGTCGTTCAGTGGACGCGGAAAATATGATTACGCGTTTATGAAATTGTCGAACGTTATTACGGGGGGGAGGAAAGAGTTCTGTAAAGTAGGTGGACAATAACTTCGTTATTATTATTAGAGACGCCGACTAATGAACGGAATGTCTTTTGCCAGGGAGTGGAATTCTTATAGGAGGCACCTCTTTTAATCCGTCTCTTTCCAGATGTAGTCTATAAATGCATTAGGGGTGATTTTCTAGCCTCTATTCGATTATACTTATATGCAGTGCCTATTAGGGAGGGAGCGCCGGACGGAATTTTATTGTGCTGCTTGCATTAGAGGCCGTAATCAAACTGCAGTAAAACAAGAAAGTTCGCTTTTGAGTGAATGATAAAAAAAAAATCGAATAAGCGGCAACTAATTTAGCAATTAATGTGAAGTCTTGTGTTTAAATAAAACAGGTGCACATTATGAATAACAAATCTTTTTTTTCTTTCCCCTGCTTGCTTGATTAAATTTTGAAAGAACTCTCGCGGTTCTCATTCGGTTTCTTAGAATTTTCTTATATAGTGATTCCTTTGCAGAGATCGCTTTGATTATTTTGGTTGGAATTCTATATGCGTCGTAATTGACACTTTTCAGAGACTGATTGATAATAGGTATTATGACATAAATAAATGAATGGAGTTTATGGTTTCGTTCAGTTGTAAGAAATTAGTTTGAATATACTTGTATTTAATTTATGATTTAACTAGCCTTTTCTCTCTCATAGTTACTACAATAAATTTTGAAAACAGTCCGATTTCTTTTGAAAGAGAATTGTTTCTCAATCGAACAATTATGTAACACATCAATCAATAACTCCCGAGACTAACCCAGAGATGGCGCTCGTAGTAAACCAGTAACCAGGTCTTTCTAGAGTACTAACCTTTGCTTGAAACGTGTCAAAATTTTAAGTCGATCGGACCAGAAACAGCTGAGTTATCGAGGTTGGAGTAAAGTCGTTTTGTAGTTTGTTTAAAAAATGAAAAAAACCGAGTCTCGTGTTCTGATAAAACATTGTTTTTTAATGGGTAAAAACACCGTGCAAGCGAAACAATGGATTGAAAAATGTTACCCGGACTCTTGTCCATCAAAAGCAACGATTTGTCGGTGGTTTGCCGAGTTTAAACTTGGTCGTACCGACACAAATGACGCGGAACGCTCGGGTAGACCTGTGGAAGCCAATGGCCACGAATTTGTGAAAAGGATTTGCAAATGCATTGTATTGCGGAGTTGATGAGTGTTAAATCTGTTTGAAGCCCCAAGCCTCTCTTTATGGAGTTTTGTAAGTTTCTGGAGGAGGATGTGTGTCTGCTGTGCCATCCTGGTCATGAGAGAGATCTGTACCAGGATGTCCATCTTCACTAGTTCTCGTGTTGCTTCTAATCGCGACGTTTCTAAAAACCAATGAATCAATCAATCAGACTATTTTAAATAAGCTTCTAATAATAACCGCAGAAGGAAAATAACAACTGGTGTAACAAATAATATGAATAAACATATGCAATGTTTCATAATATTCTTCTCACGTTTATCAGATATTTATACAGCTTTTATTTAGATAGTTTTATAAGGTTACAAAAAAATATAGAGGAACAATCAATACCATCGAGAAATATCCAAAATACTTAAATAAAATGCAATAAAACTGATGATGATTCTACAACGAATTACTCAGAGGAAATCTCAAGTGTAAATATGCACGCAGAAAGTTTGTTACGGATTATCCATTCTTACTTGGATGGCCAGAAGTAATCTTACCT
>BMAW01072820.1:147199-170104 GCA_019974015.1 Nephila pilipes
CCTCCCTCAAAATTTAGTAACAGGATTATAGATCTACCGATAAATGATTACCCTGGCCCACATTAATCTTGTACTGTTAAAGTTTATTCCGGAGTTATGAACACAATATTAAAAGACTGCTGCCAGACACACACTAAATCTTTCCTACAACAGCACTGTGTTGAATATTAACAAGAAATAACGAGTGGAAGATATTTCGCCACATTTTTGGTATGTATGCCTTTAACATGAGATCGGGAAACTATACGAAATACTCTAGATATTGTAGAATGTAGAAACGCCCCATTAAAATTGAGACTAAGCAAATAAAAACCAACGTTTATAATTTATTTCATATTTTTTTCAGGCCGAAGTGAGCAAGACAACAACAAAAGCTGGCATTTATTCGCTTTGCCATCCTTAATCCCGAAGGATTTATCGATCCTAGTGCAGCTGTAGCCAAAAAAAAAAAAAAAAAAAAAAAAAAAAGAAAGAAAGAAATATTAGTTAAAACTTGTCACAAATGTCTAAATATTGTATTGTTAGGCGAGTACGAATGATTCCCGAAGTTTCAGAGTTCTAGCTTGATGGGAAGTTGGTTAAATTAACGATCGGAAATTTGATGACACACTGATACACACACCAAGTGAAATACACAAAAACGTTGTAAGAAACCACAGTCATCTAATAACGAACCCACACACACAGATAGCCATAGAAAGAAGATGGTTAAATGAGCACTACACAAACAAAATTAATTATATTCATACAGTTCAGAGAGTCCTTGATTGGCTTATTTAAATGTGACGTGTTGAAGGCTATATACCAAGTGGCACTGCAGAGAAAAAAAAAAAACTAACGTATACCAGATGTTTCAATTTTTTATTTACTTGATTTAATCGTTTATTAACGCTCCATAAGTAATATGATGGTCATCGTTATTTTGAAACTTCGGTCTAGTGACTAGAATGATACTTGAGCTGGCACCTCTCTCTCCAAACTTCCATACCACGCCAATGGGAGGGTTTGTAACTTCGACCATATTTAACGTGCATCAGCCCTGCCAGACGGTTAGTCTTTAGTGGTATCAGTCTCGAGCCCACGACCCGACGAAAAAAACACCTACTGCGAGTCCAAGACCATGACCACTAGGCTACTGCGGTCACAGAGTGCTTCCAAAAGGATCATTTGATTTAAAAAAAAAATGTTAACTATTCAACTTTTAATCTATTTAGATTGACTAATATATTGGTGAAAGATGGAAACTTCGAGTTTAACACAATTGCTTGAACGATAGATAATTTTTGATCAATAGCATTCCTCAATAATGGATTGGCAGTACGGGGAGGGGGACTTGACGTTTCAGGTAAACTAACTGGACACTGGATCTCTCATTGTGCGATTTTATCTTGTGGGGATTTATAAATGATTATGTTTATGAGCCTCCCCTTCTAGCTACATTAACTGAACTGAAGATACGCATAACTGTAACCGTATAAGTGTAGCATACAGACATGCTTACAAAACTTAGGGGCGAATTTGACTATCGGTTAGACATATGGCGTGCAATTGAAGGTAAAATTGTTGAGTACTTTTAATTTGGTTTGTAACAAAAAAGAAATTTTATGTTTTAGACATTTAATATAAAATTAATCTTATGTGTCCATACTCATTGTTTTCTGTGGCTTTCCAAAATTTATACATTGTTTGAATGAATACTGGACTTTTCTAATTCTAGTTTCTATCTCTTCATTTGTACCTCCCCCCACCTTTTTTTTTTTATCTATTTCATCTCCAAGGTACGAAAAACGATCTGTCTCTTTAAATTTGTTTTGGTTTATTAGTTATTAAAATAAATAGTTCTTGATGTAATGGGGACGCACTACCTACCGACTATCAGTAAAACTCAGGAGAAGCTGAATGAATGTCGTCGACAATGGACGTGGGTAATCTCTGTTACGCCGAGAAACCAAGAATCACTTCATTTATGATTGATTCAACTAATTTGATTTTTAAGTCTTAATTAAAAATATTAATCTAAAAGACTTGGTTCGTCGAAATTTATACTTCGTTTTACAGTAATAAATGATAGTAAAAGTGCAAAGATTCATTTCTTATCAATCGAAACAAACTGTAATGCAGGCATAAAATAATTCGATATAAAAACCAACGTTTTTAAAAATAACGTTTTGATATGGTAGAAAAGTATATTAAAGAAAATTATTGAAATATTAGTTAAAACTGTTAGTTATTTTTAACTTTAAAATTTACTTAAAAAGATACATTTGTGAGCATATTAAGAAATTCATAATACTCATAAAATCAAAACATGCATTTGAAAGTTTGTAAGTCATTTTATTAAAAAAAATGGGAACCAGAATTCAGAAAAGGTTTACCCTTGGCGACAAGAATTATTTGGCAGTATTTTGCCAAATGTGGCTACCCTGTTCCGTTTCACGGATTTAACGCTCAGCCAAAAGTTGTTAAGTTTGGTGCCAATTTTTGAAATCGCGCCAAGTGTTTGGGCTAAACTGCATTATTAAAGAAAATATGAGTTAAAACTTGTCGCAAACGTCTAAATATTGCATTGTTAGGCGAGTACGAACGATTCTCAAAATTTCAAAGCTCTAGCTTGATGGGAAGTTGGTTAAATTAACGATCGAAAATTTGATGACACACACACACACACACCAAGTGAAATTCAGAAAAACGTTTTAAAAAGGAGGGAAAAAAAATTTCACAAGGAAAGTCGAAAATAGAAAAGGATCGCTCGAGTAGGGGCGCGTCACCCGTATTTATCAAAAACTGTAAGCCCCATGGGAAAGCAAAAAATCGCTGGACTGCCCCAAGGTCATGATGCTCGTATTTACCTAAAGACCCCGATAGGGGGGGGGGACTAATCCCGGATATTTGTTAACGATTTATGTTGATGAACACCACAGTTAAGTTCCCTTTAGTCCGGTACATGGTCCCGACCATGCCAGATTAGATATTTTGCCGGATTATTGAGCGTCACTGTAGTTTTAATAGGGATATCGAAGATAAATCACTCTATATAAAAATTTAAGTGATTAAAAACATGCATTTCACACACACACACATGCGTTTACATGTATTTAAAACCTGCGTTATAAATTTTGTATTTCGTCTCTCATTTTAGCATCAACCAAATAAAATTCAAACACTGTACATTGTAAAGAGGGTTTCAAGATCTTTAAACTTCAAAATTTTTGAATTTTCGAATATATATACATGTATGTTAGAGGCCCATCATTTTTCAACATTTGGGTGCGGGAAGTCTAATAATACCACCAAAACTTCCAGAGTTATCGTGAAAATTTTTATCATTGTTTAATTAGCTGCTTTTCCAATAATTTCATTTTTCTGAACAAAAAACTTTTTTTAGCTCGTGAGCAAAATTTCTCTAAAACTGTTAATCATATTAGTCTTAAACTTCATACACATGTTCAGAAGTTTCTTTGTCACTTATACATGAATTTTTAGATGAACTATTAATAAAAAATATTTATATGAATTTTAATTTTATTTTTTTCTTAAAATTTCATAATTTTCTAAATATTATTAAGCAAAAATTTATTTCTCAAGTATTTTTTATAATATGAATAAGTTCAAAAAACTGAACACGCGCTTTTCCGCTAAATAACATTATTTTTGTAAATTTTTATCAATGTTATTTCCTGCGTGCAGCAAAATACTGATTTTCGTAATTTTCAGAAAAAAAAGTGTCAAATATATATTTCTTTATACCTTCTTAAGATTTCCGTTAAATTACTTGAAAATATGAGTATTAATGTAAATATTTACGCCTATTGAATGGTAAAAGTGGTGACGTTTCTATGCTTTGATTCATGGGTAAATTAAATAGGTTTGAAAAAAAAATTTCGCTTTCACGGATAGAGTCCTGAGACCCTTTAGTTTCATTGAATATTTTTTAATTGATAAAAACAATACAATAGTAATTAAAACAAGCAGTACAATAGTAATTAAAACAAGTTATGACGAGCTTTTGTAGTCACATACACTCATTTGTTTTATTAGTATTAGGCTTCGAAGACATTTTACTGTATAGCACGCAGTCCTCATATTATAAAAACGTTATTGTGTATTGTTATTGCTGTTTCGTTATATAAAATTATTAAAATTATTGTCCAAATTTTTTTTTTATTATAAAATCCCAATAACACATTACATCAGCCTTCTCTATAACAGGAAAATTTCTTAAATTTAGCAGGAAATATCCAGTCGTGATAAAATTTACATTACGAAAGTGTTCCCAAAAAATCTCGAAAATACACTCTCGTAATAAGGATAAAAGAACTGCATGACATAAATAACCACGAATAAAATACTGTATTGATTATATAAGCAAAAATAGAGGAGGGGTTGGGGAGTATAGAAGTAGATATTAATTTAAAAAAAAGAGAGGTCGCTCTCGAGAGATCGAAGCAAGCGTGTTGATGCGATTACATTGGAGTTATAAATACAGCGAGATACATTAGAAATAATTATGAATGAACTAATTTTTTCTTTCAAGGCTCTTTATAGTTTGTAAATTGATACTAACTGTATTTTTTAAAATTTAATTTGAATTAACCAATTATTTATCCGGTCAAGAGTCTGATTACGTAAGTGGCCGGTTAATGGGACATTTATTGTTCTCCTACATATAGTCTTGTCTGTAAACATTTGAATAAAATCACTATGATTTGTGCATATTAAATAAAGAAAGTCCTCTAAATCCGCTTCTTTTCTTCCCAAGCACTGAAGTGACTATTAAGTATTGTAACTTAAGACAATTTGCTATTTTCTCTTCACTAATCTCGGGTACTTTATGATCATAAATTGTATAAAATTATAATTTCTTTCCAGCCTGAATGAAACATGTAGAAATAAATTAGATGAAGATGAGAGTGCCATGAATTGAATTAGAGGTAATGATATATAAATGAAATAGAATTGAAAAGATGACGATAGAAGATAGTGATTTTCAGATAGAGATTTAAAATTAGGTTTGAAGCTCTTTAATTAGTTTCGTAAATTGAAACGATTTCTGTTTGAAGTATTAAGACATCAGCTGTTTGCAGGAAATTATTCATTGAAACGCGTGAATTGGTAAGCTAAGACTTTATTAGTCGATCTTAATTTAGAATTGATACTTTAATTGAGATTCGAGAATTATCCATCAGTGATTATGAATAAAGTATTTTGGTTTGATCCAAAGTGTCTTCATTTCGATTTCATCATTTATTGCTTGATATATTCAACTAAGATATTACGCAAGAACAGAGTAATAAAGAGCAGTCGTAACAATATTATATAAGTAATCACTCAGTAATATAAGTAATAACAGAGTAATATAAGTAATTACTCTGTTCTTACATATGAGGAATTTAATGGCGCAACACAAGTATTTAATTTACACTTTTTAGTTGTCCTGTTAGCTCCACATTCCGTGCTACAATTTCCTAGCTCAAAATTTCCGTTTTAAATCCGTCATTCCCAAGTATAATGACCGCATAAGCTTTACAAAAAAGAAAAAAAAAAAAAAATACTGAGGTTTTGATTTTTCTCCCTCCCCCTCTGCTACTCTGTTCCAAGAATAACAGTTTAAAAGACCAATTTCGTAACACAGTAGACTTTATTATTTAACCACATAATTTTAGTGAGCGGTTGCTTATTAAGAAAGTTGCACGAAACGGTTCAGTTTCCCGCCGTAACCGTGGCCTAGGGTGTGGTCTGAGGGGCGGAGCATCCCGTAAATGATGATTACTCCAAGTTAAGCTTTCATCGGGCAGGTAGGACAAGTATGACGTCATCAAATAGCCGCACCTACAATCATCAGCCGGCTTTTTTTGTGTACACCTATAGATGTGGGATCTGTTTCAATCTGATACCGGTTAGTACTATCGAGAGATAAGAGCTCTTGAAAATTGTTTTTGACTTTTTAGTTAAATTTTTGCACGTAGCCTTAACAGCAAATGCATGTATACACGTTACTTAATTTGCATTAACGGTGACGAGAACGTGTTTTTTTAGTTTTGATTTTCTAGAAAAGGATCGTTGGGTGAGGGGAAAAACCCAGATATTTAATATGTTTTATTTTTTGTTGTAAGTACAATTTTTTTGTGTGTGAAAATTTGTTGCTTTTTTTCATTTGAACTCTAATTTTAGTTATTCGTATAAATATAACCAAAATTTAACCCCTTTTGTCAGTGTTGATTTCAAAAATATTAAAAACGCTATTTTTCAAAACACGGAAAACAACGTTCTTCAAAAACACGGTTAAAATTGTTGACCCAACTCAACGTTTAAATTCATACTTTAAACATTTAAGTCGTGTTATCTCTACTAGGACGCATCTGTTACAGTTCTTACTGGGTCATTGCAACATTTGTGTTTTCTGAAACAGAAATCCGGTACTTGAGTTTTCAAGGTCATGCATTAACTCCGGTCTTACACCTTCCCCCACACAAAAAGGAAAACACCGTTAAACTGTCGTTCCTATGACAATCGCTGGTCAAAGCTCCCATTAGGTAACTGTAACCGTGCAAAATGATTCATCCGATTTCAAAACTCCTTTTTTTTTTTCATAAATAAACGACACAGAATGATGCTTAATACATAAAAGCAAATTGAAAATGTAGAAGGTTTTCTTTAAAGTGTTCAACATACCTTCCTTTATTTGCATGAATATTGTCGATTCGTTATGTAAATTCCTGCCGAACGCGTTGTAAAGTGTCAGTGGTAATGGATTATACAGCAGCAGATATTTTCGTTGTTTTAAGTTCAAATAAATTTGTGAATAATGATGGCGCTTACATTTTATCTTTTACACACACCCAAAGTAAGAAATCGCAGGGGGCCATATCAGGAGACTTTGATCACCAGTCGTGTAACATCATGTCGTCTGGTCTACTGCTACCGATCCTACTACGAAGCAGCTCCAATGAAAGCTTCTAAAACAGCTTTCGAGAAATAGCTTCATGCAGAATACACGAGGGCTACATATTGTTCACAATATAAGACTTCCTCATTTTTTCTTTGTATTCATGTGTTATCTAACATTCTGTGTCGTTCGTTTTTGAAAATGTGGAATTTTGAATAACCCAGTATAATGGCACTAGTTGAATAATTTGTTTACAGACCAATAAGATTCATACTTAGTGGCATTCGAATGACTGAAAGGACTGCAACTTGAAATAATTTTAAGTAACATTTTAAATTTAAAAAATTTTTTTTTTTTTTTTTTTTTTAAAAAAATCTAAATTTTTTTTAAATCAATTTTTATTTTTTTTTTTTTTTTGGAAATGTTTCGTTTTTAAAATTATGTATCAGTAAATTTAAATTACTATCAACAATGAAAAAATAATTAGTTTTATACTTGTTTTAGGTCACAAACAGCAGAAAGTGTTCACTGTTTGCATTTTTTTTTAGCAATTTTTATTAATTATTTAAATATGTGAATAAAAACCGTTTGGAAAATTCTGAAGAAAGGTATTTTCATTAAGTGCAAATATAAATGTTTTTTTAATAAAATTACAAATAAGAAAGTTTAAATCACTAGCAATAATAGTATCATTGAAAATAGGAATCGAAAGGCTCACTATTAGCTTCCTTTGAAGCGAATTTTTTTATATTGTTCATTTCGATTTTTAAAAGTGTGAATAAAAACCGTTCGAAAAATTCTGAAAAAAAAAAAGTATCCTTATGTTCATCTAGCTATCTTTAGATTCTTTTATTTGAGATCGACTCCTAGAACATTTTTACTTGCCTGTAAATGTAAATTTGTAAATTCCTTAAGTCAAAAGAGAAACATTTCGAAATAAATGCAATACTACACTTTTCATAAAATAAGAAGAATAAAATATGATTATTTTGAAAGTAAGAAAAAGGATATAGTCACTTTCTTATTCCTCTAAATGGAATGCTGTTTATGGTACTTTTTTTTTATAATGATACCATAAATACCATGCTGTTGTTTTTTCATTATTTCATCCTAAGTTAGAACAATTCTATTGACCAATTCCTTTTATCACAATAAAGTAACTACATATTATTTGATACCTGCTTTATCAATTTCTTATGATATTCGTCTTTGAGTAAAAAATTATACATGCATAAATGAGCAAACATAGAGATACTTGCTTTTTGATTTCTCCTTTATCTGTTTCTTATAAAATTAGTCTTTGAATAAAAAGTCCTTTGATATTTGTGGACCCTTAAATCAAAGGAATTCAAAAGCTTAAAAATATGACTAATTAAATTAGAAAGAAATCTGTAATGAAGAAGAAAGTTTTTTTTTTCTTTCACATTTACATTTTTTCTTCACTTCACTGCAAATAAATAATTAATTTGTAAACGCTTAAGGTCATGTTTAAAGACTGTTTTTTTTCTCCTTAGTATTACTTATCATTTTTGTAGAAGCGCATGTATTACGTTTATACGAATATTAACACAATACGTGTTCGATATTTAAATAAGCATGTATTAAACATAAAGCGCATGTAATATGATAGTGAGTGAATACATGCCAACTTATTTTAAATCGAAAAATAAATGAATAGTTAAAAAAGTAAAAATTTATTTATATTATTTGCATTCGAATTTATTTGGTTTTATTTTTGATACTTTCTTTTTACAGAAATGAAAGCAAAATCTTAATTTGACAATGTAATAATTAATCGAACGTTTAGAACAGTGGGAGCAATATCTGGAAATAAAAGAGCGGGATTTGTTTTTAATTTACCTGAAAAACTCTCAATTAAAAAGTCGAATACTGTTTTTTATTCCTCGTAGTTCAATATTTATTTCCTAATTAATTAATTTCATATTTCTTTAATCATATCAAAATATTTTAAGTAACCGAATGGAAATAGTTATTAAACAATAAAAACAATGTTGCCATTCAGAATAAGTCTTTTTATTACATCTCTATACAAAACAAGCAATTTTACTACCTCCTTGTCTATTTTTAGATTTTTAAAAATTTTTTAAAAACACAATCGTTAAGTCGAATGGTACTAAACGGAGGCTTGACTGCTTTAGGTCAAAGCTACAACTGCCATTTCTGGGAATATAAATGTGGTACTTGAATTTTCAAGGTTATATTCTCACTAACCCCGTATTTCTGCGTTTCCCTCTTTGAAAGGGTGTTGAAATACTGTTTTAAACGGTCAAAGCTCCCGCTAGGAAACTATAATGCTAATTATTCCAAATATCACTAGGTCTTGAAGTCCTCTGCTACTCAAGGATGTATCTAAATAACTTTTTTTTCCAACCTCTCATCTATTCAAATGGGCACCACTTCCATAAAAGAATACTTTTTTTTATCATTCCAGTTACACACTTGAATCACGCATATTTCACAACTACAAAATTTTCACTGAGCAAATAGAAAGTCTTAGTTTTGTTGAAGAGTTGGCAACAACATCTGGCAGACGTTAGAACCCAATGCACACGTCCTATGAATAAAACATAGTAAAGAAGGAAAAGAAAAAAAAGAATTTATTTCATATTTTTTTCCCTCTACCATTCCTGTTCGAAAACGACTGAAACAACCCGCATGGATGAATACTGCACAGTGGAAAAAAAAAAAGAGCGAATATTTTACTTTTATTTGAAAGGGAAGTCTCTCTTTTTTGAAGTCTCTTTTAAGAGAGATAGCATAAAAAACTCCGATTTTTTTGTGAAATGATAAAAATTTCAATTTTTTTTCGGTTGTTGCCTTGCGATCAATGGTTGCATCTTCTACATGGCTGATCTCATTGACATGAACCGTAGCGCCTCGTCGGCTCTTGTCACTCATGAAACATCTGGGTGAGGGAGACCCAGGGGCCAGAGCCCTTTTCTGCATAAAAAAGAGGGACATCCACCCCCTTTTACCTTACACTCCCCCATAGGAAAAGGTACAGTTACAGCTTATCCCACAAACATATTCACCCTGTCTCCTCAAAACCTGAATTCGTATTTATTCACTTTTCATTGTCCATTTCTATTCTTAATGGAAGGGTGACTCTTAAGATCTTCATATATGCATATTCTTAGAGATTTTATGGAACTCAGGAACGTAAATTCGATGTTTTCGTTGCGAATTAGATAAAAATCGATAGTGAAATAATGCGAAAAAAGGTTATAGAAGTTATATTTATACTTTATTCCGCAATTGAAGCAAATTGTAAAACTAAGCCGAAAACAGGGATTGCAATACAAAATCTATACACCTGTTGATGGGAGAATTGCGAATCGTGGCCTCAAATTGTTACCGTTAATTCTACGTTTTCTTGCTATTTATTTAGTAAATAATGTAGATAATTATAACACTCTTTTTTTGTATTAAATCACTGTGCCATATAAATGAAGGTCATAGTGGTGAACTCGCAGCCTGCATTATTTTGTAGAGTTGTAGGTTCGAACCCTGATGTCCCTAAAGTTCTATTGTGATGAAGGTATGGTGCACGTTAAATATCTAGAAGCTCCAAGTCTTCCCGTTGGCTTGGAGTAGAAGTTTGGAGAGGAAGGTGCCAACTCAGGTATCGTCCTCCTCACTTAACCAAGATTCAAAGTTACGAAATCCATCACCAAAAGCCCCCGTGTTGCTTCTCAGTGTGATGCCAATAAATAATAAAATAAAATTAATAAATTATTACACAAACCATTGCCCATATCAACTTTAGATTGAATAGTCTTTTTTGTGACATTGTGAATTAAATGCATGTATAATAATCAATTGTTATTTTCAGCTTCCTTCATTTAGTTAATTCTTAATATTATTTTAAGTTGTATATGCCACGGGGTGCAAAAATTTGGAGCGTTTCATTTCAAAAATAAGCTTCAACCTTATGTGTAAAAACTATTATGAAGTATTATCTATGAAGTATTGTTCCAAATAAGACCCCTATTCAAACTTCTCAGAAGGCTAAAATAAATAAATTGTAAACAGAAAACTTCATTTCATTTTAGATACTTTCAATATTATTATTTTATGAATTAAATACATATTTCTGTTTTTTTCTTTATCTCTCTGTTGATATTGTCCCCCCCCCCTTATCTTTAGAATCCTTTCCTTATCCGTTAATAAATTATATTATAAGAAGTAGATTATTTTAATTAAAAAAACGATAGTATTTTTATTCTAAGAATTAAAAATGTTTGAATGTTAAAATGAAGTTTTTAAAATTAAATATTAACTTCTCGATATCTAATGATTCACGCAGAAGATACTAAAATCAATTCTTTATTTCGAAACAACATAACACACCGACCTACTTATTTCAAACAATAAAAAAAATAATACAAATTTATTTGCGTATTTTTTCTGTTGTCACTGTGAAGTTGTATAACTTAAATATATAATGTTGATTACAAAAATTATTTTTCTAGAAACGTTACTAAAATAAGATTCTTGAGCTATTTATTAACAACGCTTGATTATGTTATAAATAGTTTTTTGTTTTATTGTTCTAATGGTTCTATGATGCAAATTCGAAATTTTCAGTTCCTGATAAGCAATATGGAAATATATTTTCATAATTTATTCTCTACTCAATAATTTTGCCCCCAAATGATCTTATCTATATCTATATAACTTTCGACTTTCAATATATTTTATTTCATTTTCTTAAATAACTAGTGGTTCTGATTATTAAATGTACTTAGAATTCGTTCAGAAAGCTTAAATTCTTCAAGCACAGGAAATAAAATAAAACATTAACATTAAATTAGCTTCGTATTTTTAACACAATAGATTGTTTTATTATCTTTAGAAGCATAGTAATCCTTAAATGTTACCACTACATTTTGAAACGAAGAAATAGCTCTAACTCACGCTTTAATTTACTTTTTAACGAACTTTACGTAGCTCAGCGGATTTTCGCCTTTTTTTTTTTTTGGCGATGAGGTTTTTTTATGCCAAATTTTATGCACGCCAATTTTCAAGTTCGGTCTAAATGTCGCACATGTTAAGCTGGCGAAAAGAAACCCAACACGCTTGGCTTTTTAGCGTACACTGCATCCGAGCCGCACTTACATTTAAGAATTAAACCAGAAATGGTTTCAATACTTTTAATCTCGCCTTTTAAAACTTATTGTTCATGCAAATCTGCTATTTTTATCAACCCTTTTCCTTAAATGCCTATTTTCCTCTGTTGGCAATAAATTTTTAATTTATAAAAAGAAAAAAAAAATCAAATGGCAACACAGAAGGAAGCTAATATGATACAGCAAACTATTACATTGACGGGTTGATGATAATATCATTAATCAAATGTTAATTTCATTCATAAGAAAGAATAGTTATCTCCCGAAAAAGTGAAAGCGCAAGCGCAACTGATAAGTGAAGTGTGAGAGAAAAAGGAAACATGTTTCATGTCGGTTTATCTCAAGTTATCTAAATAATATCGATAAATCAATTGAAACTTTTTTTTGTTTTTTCGCTTACTTTAATTAATTTTTCAACATTGTTTCATTGCGAAAACAAGTTAGTTAAGATTTAATAACAGTTTAATATAATCATCATGCCAAAGTTTATACATTAATATCCATATGAACCAGTTAATTTTATATGCTGTCCCATTTTAAAAAATTATACCTTAGATTGACTAGCTCATCTAAACTCAATCAGTGAATTACACTAAATGTTTCACTCATATTTTTTTTTTGTGTGTCTTTATTAATCTTAAGAAAGTCTTTAAAACGTAATTGAAGATTGCCCATTATTTTGGTTTCGAAAAATTAAAAAAAATAGGATTGTTGAAAAAATATCCCGTTATTGTGTGTGTTGAGAAAGCAAAGTAATATATTTATTACAAGCAATAGTAATGTTATGTCTAAGCAAACAGTATAACTGCTTATGTAAGCAATAGTATGATCTATTGTTTTCAATAGTATTTTTTGTGAAGGTAATATTCGTTTTATTTAATGTATGTCAACTTAATATTTATTTAAATTTCAGTAATGAACTTACAGAATTATTCGAAATAAAACATTCGATTTCAAAATTTTCAAAACTAAGCGACAAAGAATGATATATAATACACGAATACAAAGGAAAACTATAACTTTTATATTGTGAACAATAAATGTTCTTCGTGAGCTTTTCTTGAAGCTATTTCGCGAAAGCTGTTTTAGAAGATTTCTTGGAGCTACCTCGTAATAGGATCTGGCGTAGTAGATCAGATTACAGATTACACTGCTGGCTATGTAAATCACTTGATATAGCGCCATGCGATTTATGTCTTTGGGGTTGGTATACTAGCGCATATACAAAGTGTATGCGCCACTATTACCCAGAAATTTATGTGATCTAAAACAACGGATTTCTGCTGCTGTATAGTCAATTACCTTTGGCAATTTGCAATGCGTTTAGCAGGGATTTGCAAATCGAATTGACATTATACGTGTAACTGAATGAAGTTATATCGAACATTTGTAAAAAAATCCATATTTTACCTTTGTATTCATGTATTACTTATCATTCTGTATCATTTATTTATGAAAATATAACAATTTGAAATCAGATTATTCAGCTTGAATAACACTGTATACCTCTCAAATTTGATTTTCAAGATGTTTTTAATAATTACAATCAATCTATATATTTTAGGAAGATCAAATTGACTATCACATTTTTTGTGCGATCTTTTTTTTAAATGTAATTATCTTTCAATGATAATATGTAACTTCATTTGAGTTTTTTTCAAAATACAACTGATTTTTTATATAAACTCTTATTAGATGTTGTTTTACTCAGAAACTTATTTCCTATTAGAATAACTGAATTCATTGTTACGGTAATTCATAATTATCTTGAGTTTAATATATTAAAAGTTCCTTACAATTTTTTAAATATGTTTTGCATAAAACGTGAAAAGCTAATAGTCAATGAGAATTTAAAATGGATAAGATTTAAAAAAAATAATTCTTAGAAAAAAAATATTAATCTATTCATGGTTTTAACTCTAAATCAGTATATAAGTAATTAATTCAATGAATTATGTAATATTAAAATATTAGACATTATTTACTGCTATAATGCAGTATTTAATTTTGCTAATAATAAAGAATTGTGATGATAAATTCATCGAAGCTATTATACTGATTTTAACTAAGGAAAATAATCAAAATAAACAATAATGCTGAACATTTATCATGAAAAAATTAGAAACTATACAACGAATCTGTCTAATTTTTCTGAAGATCTTGATATTTTCTAAAAAGAAAATAATTGAGTTTAAGTCATTCTCAAGCTTTGTATAGAGCACGTAAATCTGTATTTGTAGTTTTAAATTAACTATTTAAAACGATCTAATACATGAAGAAAAAAAATCGTTTGAAGGTTTATAAAAAAATCCTTTCTGGTTTCGATACCTCCAAAAAATTGTTCCTTCTCTTTCCCACACGCTGAACTTTTTTAATTTTTTATTTTCATCTGTTTATCGGAAAAGAGTAACTTCCAAACATCGCTGTTGGGAAATATTTGCAACATATGAGATAAAAGTGAAACTAACTCAACCTTCTTCTGTACCAAGGACGAAAGAAAAAAAAAAAATTCTTGCTCCTACTGTTCAAAATGCCCAAAGCCACCCACTTAGTCCTTAACAAAAGAGGCCCCTAAAGTTATCTGTTGATCCCTTCAGCGTTAAGTCAAGTGCACTGTGTTGTACTAGTACTGTCCAATAGTTTTATACGGTAGAACGAGTTCGGATGGGTGGTCGCTTTGCTATCTACCCCAATTTTCCATGAGATCGAAGAAAAGAACACTTAGGCGATGAAATCTTTCGATTTCAGGTTCTGTTTGAGCAGGCTTATTACCATTGTCAATAACAATAAGGGGGCCTTTCTATTGATCTATTTCAGCAACCGGAATGCTACGTTTTTTGTGTTTGTTAAACAAGCATCAGGGTCTTTATGAAATGAGTTTGACATTTGAAATGTTTATAATAATGTAATTCTGATTCTAGAGACATTTTTGTATTTTGTAAATAGTTTTGTTTAAAAAGGGTTTTTTAGGTAAAATAATTTTTTTTTTTTTTTTTTTTTTTTTTATTTTCCTAAAAAAATTTTTAAAAAAAAAAAAAAAAAAAAAAAAAAAATGGAAAGGAAAGATCGATTTTGAGTCAATGTTAATTCATTACTTGATTTAAGAGAATAAAAATATTTGACTATCGAGCCATTATTATTGAAATATTTCTGACCGCGAGTCTAAAATGCTATAAATATTTCTATTGCTCGAAGAAAAAGTTCTTAAGTTTTTAAATACTGATTTTTTTTTTCATTTCAAATTTTTTTCATATCAAATATTAAATGTTTGCTTTGAATGAAACATAAAAACAAATAAGGTTTTCGTAATGAAATTGGAAAGAAGAATAAAAATGTGTCTTTAAAATAATAAACTAATGAATTCTTTCATATATTCGTATACAACATCGAAAGCTTTTGGGTGCATTTAACCACAACAACCATTCGTATTTGCTTTTACCAGTAATGAAATTAATTTTCTAAAGTATATTACAACAATGAAAAATCTCACTTTAAATTCTAATTTTATTAAAATAAAACCTCTAGAATAATTCAATAGTTTTAAACCTGAAATTAATTGATGAACATGCATATATAATAAGGAAGATTTTTGCTCTTTTATTATTTAGGTTCTTATGAGAATTATGAAGTCACGATTTTTGTTTCGAATTCTTCAAGCTGTTTCTTCATAGTTTGGTTTTCTTCGTAGCCTGTTTTAGGACCAAACGATTTCGAAAGTACCCTGAATTGCCATTATGTTGTAATTTTTATTTTTTAAATTGTTCTTTCCATTGCATATAAAATATTTGCAAAACATTAAATCTATGAAAGAGCTTAATTTTACTATCTTTTGCATTTTCGTCAAATTCCATACAAATTTCTTTCTTTACAGAATGAGATATTACATATAACGTAGTTAAAAATTATCGTTTGGTAATAAGTAGAAATCTGGTAAAAATTTTAACTTCTGATGTTTACATTTTAGTCACAGAGATAAAAAGTTCTAAGAAAATATTCAATTCTGTCATAAACATCAGGTACTTAAATATATACAATCAAAGCGAAACATTTAGTGAATAATCGCCTCAGTGATACTACACAAAATAATAAGAAATAACGTAAAAAAGAATAACACCATTCCTTTATTTTTATAAAGCAGGAATTCAAGGACTCTGTTGAAGTTTGTGAAAGTATTTCAATTGGTTCTTGATATCAGGATGGGGGGAGGGACTGGAATTTACTGTGATTAGATCATGTTTTCCTTTTCTTTATAAATTCATGAAATAAGTAACAGTCGTGTTAGATGCACGCATCATGATAGCATAACTCAGCTTAAAGTTCTTATGCAAGGTAAACAATCGCAGTCTTCATACAGACTCATATAGATATTTAATAAGTAAAATTAATTGAAACTTCTTATATATTACCCGAATATTACTTGAAATTTCACATACGTATTACTTGAATAGTATTTAAAATTTCTTATGTAATAAAATATTGCAATTGCTATTATTTAACGTACTAAAAAGGAATATATGTAAATACATTATAGTTTAATTTTAGCTGAATTTTGATGTAATTGACTATTTTTTTCTCTTTATTTTGTATGGACATATAAAAATATGCATCAGTAACAGTGGTGCAGAAGGAAGGTCAATGAAAACCTGCTTTCTCCCCCTCCACAATATTAGTAAACATATAATCAAAGTCATTATTTATTTTACATTATTATAATTTGAATAAAAATCTGATGCCCCCTCCCTATCTTCTCCCCAAATAAAATTACACATGTACCATTAATGTGCAAAAATTAAGTGGCCTACTAAAATGTGAAGTCCTTATGAGAAAAATCCTTGGGACCTTCGCTGTATTGTTGAATAAATAGGTTGAATTATAAATGCTGATTTCTGATAAAAACGATGGTTTTAAAGTAATTGACCAATAAAGACGATTTTGTGGATTTAATTGACATATAAAAAATCATAAAACTATTTATATAATTGCATTTCTATTTTTTTTAACTTCTTTTTTTATCACCAGAATTTTTTTTTTAATTATTTGATTTCACACTAATTTTTAAATGGTACAAACTGTATTTGTATCTCTCCCTTTTTACTTTAAAGGTTTTGAAAAGTTAAGGAAAAAAAATAACACAATCCCTTAAAATATCCTTTCATTTAAACACTGAGCGGCATTTCATTTAATTACGTTTAAGATATATGCAGATTTAACTCCAGTGTATTATCTCCGAAATTGGGTAAAAAATCGCGGTACAAAAGAAAGAGATGAATAGGATTCTTCTGTAAAAGAATTATTATTAACTTTTCGAGCAGTCGATAGCATCTACTATAAAGCAGTGATTGATGCCGGGGCAATAAACTTAATTTTTTTTAAGGAAAAAATCTTTTTAATTCGGATTCTCCTGTAATTTACATTATTTATCATAATCAATCGTCAAGTATGTTAAGTCACATTAATCTTTAAAATGCACAAATATTTCATTACAAATTTAGCTAGAGGGAAGAAATGTTCATATACTACTTGGTATATACAAAAGTGCAAGTTCACCATTTGCGCTTTTTTTTTGATAATTTACTAATTAGTAAAATTTGATGATTATTGAATTAGAATTTTTTTCTCAAATTTTTCGTATTAGCTTGATTTTAGGAACAGTTTTACCTTGATAAAAAAAATATTTAATGAATAAACTTTAACTTTTTTTTTTTTGCCAACAGGGGGAGGGATATCACACTCTCAGAAAACCTGCTTCCTAGACGGTACAATTTACATTAATAATGCATCAAAAACTACTGATCAAAAAGTAACTACTAACTACTACTGCTAATTACAACTGATCAAACTACTATTATACTACTTATTAAACTATTACTACTAATATTGTGATTAAACTATCACTACTGATTAAACTACTACTTTTATTACCGATTAAACTACTTCTATTATTACTGATTAAACTACTACTCTTATTACTGATTAAAATACTTTTATTATTACTGATTAAACTACTTCTATTATTACTAATAAACTATTACTCTTATTACTGATTAAACTACTACTCTTATTTCTGATTAAACTACTTTTATTATCACCTTCTGTTATTATTGATTAAACTACTTCGATTATTACTGATTAAAATACTACTCTTATTACTGATCAAACTACTGCTACTACTACTATTGATCAAATTGCTACTATTACTATTATTACTAAAATCAAACTACTGCTAATATTACTGATAAAAATTACTGACTAAAAAGTATAAACTCCTCATTCACACATTGGTATTCGATAATTAATTATTATATTATAGAGACAAGACAGATGTTCTACAGACGTATAATATGTTGAAATAGTTAGGTCAAGGCTTAAACATACGTATTTATACACATGTGCATCTTTAACACATAATTTTTAAATTATAATAAAAAGAGGCTTAAGTGGAATTTTATCAAATGTATCAAAAACCTTAAGAATGTTCGCATTGTAAATAGAATTGGAATAAAATAATCGTATAGTTACGATAAAGATTAATTATAACAAAAACGATAGTAATAAACCCATTAGTTAGCCAATAACAATAATTTTAACGCTAATTATCTTTTCCAAATAAGTTTTTCACATATGCAGATATATATTAAAATATTTTTATTACAATAAAATTTGTCTTAATGTCTGAATAACGAGTACATCAAAATTATAAATTTCTTTTATCTTGTGTGTTTACAGTAGATAGTGTACGAGTATTTCGTATTTTAGTTACTCTATCAACAAGCTTTTTCTACGGAACTGTCCAGTGGTTCAATTTTTGACGGACAGATGGCGGCGCATTGTTTGGAAGTGCCGAGTTTCATGTTTTATATTTTCATCCTATGTTTATTTTCAATGAGTTCAAAACTTTTTTCTTCCACTCACTTTCAAAAGTGTGTACTTCATCGAATACTTCTTCATCGATATTTTCAATCAGTTGAGATAAACACCTGAAATAAACATTAAAAACTTATGATACTAATCCTAGGTTACTCGTATTTCCCGCTCTTATCGGTAGAATCATTATTACAACACACACACAATTAAACACGCCCCCTTTTTTTTTATACATTTGAATAATTATACATACGTATTTAAATGTGTAAAAATGTACAGTTATATCCATAAACGAATGTTACTCATAAAATATGTATAATTACATTTTGAATTTATTAAAATATTTTTAGATGTATTTTCAAATCCTGTAGCGGATAAAAAAAAATAGAGGAGGAGGGGGGACATAATTCTTAAAATAATTTTTAGTTATTTTAAAAAATAACTAGCTAAAAGACTATTTTTAACCTGAAATGATAAATAGCTTTTGTATTATTGTTTATTAATATCACGATAGAGTGTACAAATAAATTTTCTTAGAGTTTTAATGCTTTGATACATTTTGTATTTAAGATAACTTCGACAAGAAAACAAGAACTTATTTTAAGCCAAATTTAAAAATTCATCACTTGTTTAATGTTAAAACCAATGGAAGTTATATTTCAGCGTTAAAATATATGTATACGTATGTATCTTTTAATATAAAGAAAACCATATATTAGAGTAAGCATAACTAATTATGTTTGAGCGATTTTTTCTTAAATAATAAATAGCTACATTTACATTTGTAAGTTATGTTTATTTTTCGGTACATCTCTTATATAAAATCCACTGTATTTGCAACCTTAAAATTTGCAGAATTTTTACAAAAGTAACAATCTATACACTGAATATAGTTATAATTTCAAAAAATAAATTTTATGAATATTTATATTTTTAAAGTTTTATGACTTAAATTTCTCTTTATTTTTTATACAAATGTTTCACAATACCTAAAATGTCTGAGTGTTTATTAGAAAAAAAATTGTAATCGGTGTATAAGAAAATAATCTCATTTTATAATTTGTAAATTATCAACACTATGAATAAGGTAGATTTTGAGGAAAGTGTATCAGAATCTCCTAAATAATAATTTTTAAAAAAATAAACCGCGAAAACAAATATTTTCTTTCATGGTATGGCGCATTTATTTATAATTTCAAAACTCAATTCTTAGCGTTATATTTATTATATTCTCATAAATAAAACATCCATGTAAACATCTAATATCCTCTATTTTTTAACAGTAAAATAAAATAATAATAATAATGCAAAATCTGAAGATCTTAGTTACCTTCTTAGACTCAATAATATGTTTTTGATATAATAAACTTACGAAAAAACATTCAAGGTTCACTTAAAAAAGGGGGGAGGGGAGAAAGAGAATAGCAATGTAAATTTTTTTTTTTTGTAAATGCACTAAAATAAATATGGATTATGCGTTACAGCAAACAAAACACTTAATTTATCAGTGAATTAATTACGTAAGACAAGTAAAAGTGCTTAAATTATTAGAATCTTATCGATGTTTCTAGCACAAGTAAAATGAAATTATTCTTGCAATGGGCGTAAAATAGTATCAGAAAATTCGTCACACATTTTAAATGTCTGCTAATTACTTTTCTTTTAATTTTGCTAGAAAAAATCAAAATGAAAAGAAAAATATAATGAACACATTTTAAATGTCTGCTAATTAATTTTCTTTTAATTTTGCTATAAAAAATATAAATTAAAAAAAAAAAAAAAAAGATTAATAACTTCGTTACGGTTTGAGATTGCTATTACATATGCAGAAGAGAAAAAGCCCATTTGAATAAAAGTTATTAATGCATCGAAAATTCGAAACTTAATGTAATAAAGATAATTTATAAGCAATAAATTAGCATTTAAAGATAGAAATTAACTATTTCTTCGTTTAAAAAAAGTATTTAATAAGCAATAAGAGCTCATTTTATGAATTCTAAAGAACAGATACCATAAATTTTGTCTTAAAGTCAGATATCAGTGAAAGGTATAACTTATTTTGCAACAAACATTACCATTAAAAGAAAAAGAAAATTAAAGCTTTTTCTTTATTAACGACACTGTTAAAAAAACATTTTGCAAATTATTTATGGTAGACAGTTTCAGATTTATTAGTTTTTAACTTAACATTTTGTAGGTGTTCCTAGCATTCATTTTAAATATCCTATTTGACCTAATTGGACTTACAAATGAGCAGTTTGTATGAAAGGGGTGCCAGCTTTTTGAATTAAAATATCATACATTAATAATATTATGGAAACTTTCATGAATATGCAGTTGCCAAACAAGATAAATTAATCTTTTTAGTTTAGGGGAAGAAAAAGTTATTTCACACCATGTCCACATAAACATAAAAATATTGAGATAGCATTAATTTAACTTAGGTCGGAGTAATTATTATTTATATTATTATTAATTACTATTATGTTAAAATTAATATTAAATATGAATTATAATGTTAAATGCTATAAAAAGTAAGTATGAGCGTGAGGGATTTTGTTAACTGCATTATACAAAATTATGTTATAATGCTGTTTGTTCCTCACTGATTTTTAACAATAAAGAGATATTATATATAACAATAAGTTAGATGAAAATTGTTTATGAGTCAAAAACAGAATTATTTGCTTATTAATATAGATATAATATTCCTCAACAAGCAAATAATGCATTGTAATATCTCAAAATGTTTTTGATAAATAAATAAGAATATAAAACATTTATAAAAAACGAAAAGTATAAGTAAGATATAACATAAAATAAATATTCAGTATAAAATAATTGATAAGAAATATTCGAAATGAATAATACATTTACTTTATGCTATACATTATAAGTAAATATATAGCAAATATATTTATAATAAGTAAATATATAGCAAATTAGGAAAACAGCCTGTTAAGTTAAAAGTTAATAAAAATTTAAATTCTAATGTAAACGAGAAATATGTTAGAGAGAAAAGAAATCAAAATTTAATCTTTGAATAAATAAATAATGATTTAAGACAATCAGAAAATGTTTTTCGAATAAAGGCATAGATGCTAGGGACAGACAGAAAATAATTTCTAAATAAATCAATAATAATTTAGGAGAATCAGAAAATAGTTTCCGAATAAAAATAAATAGTATATCAAAGGATAATCATGATATAATTTTCAAATAACAGCATAGCATTTTGGGACAATCAGAAAATAGTTTTCAAATTAAAAAAATAGTTTATTAGGTTACTTTAAAACTAATGATCATGTACGAAACTAGAGGAATCAGAATATTTTCTCTTATAAACGAACATAATACAATGGGGCATTTTAAAAATAATTCTTAGTATTAAACATAGAAACGAATAATATAATAAATAAATTTAAGCAGTATGTTATTGAATATAGGTTTAAAAACAAAATATTCCAGTACTATAAAAAATAAACAGAAAATTAGATTATATCAAAAAACTGATGCTACAAGAAGTTTGTAATAAAGTTTTAAAAAAAACCCAATCAATTGATTGTTGTATAACACCATGTTTATTTATCTATCCTTTTTGTACTGTCTATAAAACTCTCCTAACACTTTATGTTATAGTTAAACACTATGAGCAACAAAAATTGTAAAACAAAAGATTTCATCACTTTTTAACGGTAAGTGTGACACCACAGACTACATTCTTCTTCTTTTTTTTTTAGGGGAAAATCGAGCCAAAAAAGAAAGATGATAGGATGGGAAAAAAAAAGAGGATAGGATAGGAAGGAAAAAAAATCCGGAACAGGTGTTGCCGGCTATTTTCTTCACAACAGCACGGCTTACACAACTAGGGTAATTATCATCAACGCTGGTTGATCCTAATTTACATGCTATAGCGTGGGAGAATATTGAGGAAAATAAAATCGTTTTTTCCCCCTCTCGCTCATCTCAGGTGAACTTAAAAGAACAGCAGATCTGTTGTTGTGC
>BMAW01072829.1:0-45880 GCA_019974015.1 Nephila pilipes
GGAATTAGTCATTCTTGAGAAACGGTACATCGCCTTTCATACTCTAATAAAATTATCTTTTTTTTAATTTTGTTACATTTTTTAAACTTAAACAATGTTTCTATTTCTTAAATCCTTATAACTGAGTTCTTCTGAGATTAAAAAAAGATTATTTTGCTACGTAAATTATTTCTCTGAATGACAAAAATGATTTTGAGATCAGTATTTGCTATTTTCATTTTGTATTTATATTAAACATAGAACAGCTTTTTGTTGTTTGATGAAAGTATAACAAATTTTTATCAGAACTTTTTTTTTTATTTAATAGTGATAATTGTAAAATTGCTTAGTTGCAAAATTGCGATATATAACTCAAAATGTGTTATATCTCGCGGCACAAACTTTAGGAGAACTTATTTTTTTTAAAAAAAGTGATATTCTAATTTAACAAACTTTAAACTAAAACACACGTCTATTAAACAAAACTTTTCGTAGGTTTATTAAGTCAGAATTAAATTGATACAACGGAGAGAAAATCTCTTTTTAAGGTAAACGAGACATTTCTGACAAAGAAAATTGAGCTTATTTTCTGCCAAGTTTAAATAATTATATCTTCTTTTTTAATTAAAAGTATGACGGAAGTAATATTTTCACATTGTATACTTATGTATATGTATACTTATGTATTTATGGGTAAAGAAAATCGCATCTATGTACATAAATAGCCATATGCGAGAAATTTTAATAATCAATAGCTATATGTACATTTGTAAGTCATGTAAAATTTATGTACATCTTGTCTGAAATTGATTTAATTATTGCTTTTAACATTTTCCTAGCACTTATAAGCTTAATATTATATTCACTAAACATAACTAAAATTTTAAAAATTGAATTTAATAAAATTTTGAAAATATTTAATTTTGTGATTCGAATTTCATTATATTTGTATAAAAATCTTGTGCCATACTGAAAATATATTAATATTTATTAGGAAAAAAATTAAGTTAACTGTATAGGATATAGCCTCATTTTGAAATTGGCAAAATATCATATCTGGATTAATGAGAATTTCAGAAAAGTGCACCAGAATCTTTAAAGAAACACATATTAAGAAAAACACAATTACAGATATTTTTCCCTACAGCATGCATGTGTGTTAACAATTTTAAAATTAAGCTTTCTAATGTTCTATTTATGAATATATCATAGAACATTAGAAAGCTTATGATATATTTATGAATATATCATAAATTATATTATGTATCGGAGAAATGCCCTCTAATAAAAAAAAAATGCAAAATTTGACTCGTTTTAGTGTCTCAGTTACTTAAAAATAAGGAAACAAATTATATTTTGCAACCACCTCAAAATCATTATTTGCATTTCAGGACTTCTTTATATAAAAAAATTTGATTGATAATTTGAAATACTGTCTCTGATTGCTTTTGCATCACATAAATTAAATTTTTAATTTTTACTATATATTTGTTATAAGCTCCAAATTTTTTAGGAAAATAATTAAATAAAGTGAACAGAAAAAATCACTAACTTTTCAAAATAAATAAATAAAATGTAGGTTTGTGACTTTGGGGTATTCGCGATTTGCTATTCACTAACTTCGAGAACTTTCAGGTAATTTGAATTGTATAAAATAATAGCTCTTTGCAAATCAGCATGAAAAGTGGTTAGATAAATAAGATGAAGATAAGAAGAATAACGAATATGAATGAGAGATAGTGATATATAAGTGAAATAGAATTGAAAGGAAAGAGAAGGGAGGTAAAGAATAGCGAAGAGGTGATAGAAATTAGATTGAATCATCGTAATTAATCGTTTGCATTGAAATAAGTCAAAGCGACTTCTAGTTAGAGTAATAGGAGTCAAGTGTGGTATGAGCAAGGAGTATTTGAATCGGAACGATAGTTTTGTAAAGCTAAGACTTTATTATTTGAATATAAATTAGGATTAACTGATTTAAGAAGAATTCAAGAGAGAGAGAGAGAGAGAGATCTTGCATATTTCCTATGTTGATAGATATTAAGCTGTCCTGTTTTTTTCCCCTGACGTATTTGCACTTAGAATTTTGAGCTTATTGACAATTTAATTAAATTTTAAGATGTATATGAAGTTAAATTAAGAAGAACAGCCATTACAGGTTTACTATATCTGGTTTTGTTTTATCTTTCAAAATCCGTGTATTTCTTTAGTTACGTCATCAAAATATCATACATAAATTAATAGAACTAGGGAATCTTTGGAATTAGTGTTTTGATACTATATATACCGATATTTCGTGTATATTTATTTCTATCATAGCCAATCAATATGACTGGCTTAGGAAAAAATTTCTAAAGAAATTACTAATTTTTTCAAACTTAATTTTTAATGTAATGAAATAAATAATAAATTCTCCTTTTTGTTCTGGGAATACTCGTTATATTACCTCTATGGTCCGTGGATGCATTTTCATCTTTATATTCTTTTCTTTCTTTGCATGGTGATTCATCGTCAACACGGGCAAATATTCTATTCTTTCATTTGATTCTCCCCTTTAGGGTCTTATCATCTTTAGGTAAGCACGGGCTCCAAAGTAACTAAATGATTCCCCCCCCCTTTCCTATGGAATTTAACTGTTTTTGGTGAGCACAGGTGAAATGCCCCCGGGATACTCTAGCGATCTATTTTATGTTCAATCCTTCTTCTTGTCAACCGCTAATCTCTGTTTCCCAATTTTTTTCAAATGTCCAGATCATAGATATACATTATTTTGAGCAGCATAGTCAGATTTCGCTTTTTATCATTAACCTCAAATTATTTACTATAAACCTTAAATTATATCACAGGATATCAAATTTATATTTGCTATTCCGATAAGTTAATATTCTTTAGCTTTCTAATTTAATCGTGCGAGTTATTTTATTTCCCCCCTGCAATACATAATTAAGTAATTAAAATCAATAATCAAAACTTTTTTTCATAATTACATTTAAAAAGCAGTAAAAATAAAAGTATAAGGGTGTCAAACATCCGAGAGATTGAGAACTTGCGAGAATATAGGCAAATTCATAATAAAACAGTTAAAGCAATCGACTGCCCCCCCCCCCCCTACACACAAAAATCGGTTAGCGCCGCCGAAGGCAGTAATTAAGAACCGGATAAACACGAATGCATCAGCTATCCGAAAGTAACTTCCGTAAATATGTCTAAGCGACGTGATAATCCATTGGGCAAAAATGAAAGAATTTAATCTGGAATGCTTAAATTAAACAAAAAAAGAAATGACGAGCTCATCACTCCGTAAAAACATACGTTTTATTGTTAATTTTATGAATTTTGAGGCAGGGAATATCGAAAGGAGAAAGGATTTAAAATCAGAATAAAGATTTTAAAAGTTAAAAAAATGAGTTGCTGCAATTGACAACACGTTTACATTATTGCAATGATTAGGGGAGAATGTTTAATATGGGAGAAGTCGTACAATATTAAAATTAGAAATTTAAGTAAAATGCTAGCAGAGTCGATGATATTGATCACTATTCTAGTAAAGAATTGTGTTTATGAAGTACGCAACCTTTTGAGAACTGAGAAATGTTGGTAGTTTTAGTCCAATGCAGCTCTTTTAGCAGAGTTTTGTATGCTAGAGCCAAACAACAATTCGTTAGGACTTAGTGACAATTTATAGAAAGATTTTTGAGATTTTCTCAAAATAAAATTAAGAATCGATTGAATTTTCAAATCTTGATGTAAAACTCCTTTCCTAACAAGACAAGGAGTGTAAGTAATTTTACAAAGATGGGAGTTTTGAAAGACGTGTATATATATATATATATATATATATATATATATATATATATATATTTACTTGCCGCTGATGCCAGATGGGGAAGGCGTATACCATAATTGGTCTCAATTTTGTTTAATAGAGCAGAGCTCTGTCATGTCCTTTCATTACTCCCTTCTATTGTCATCAAAAATTAATATTTAAAAATAGTCACTAATCAACGGTGTGATCAATAGAAAGTCACACATTGATGATAACCACGTTATTTAAATACCGATCACTTTGACAACTGAATAAAATGCATTTTTTAAAAAAACAAAATTTAAATATTTTTGATTTTTAGTGAAAATTTAAATGTTTAGTGCTTAAAAATAAGCTATGAAATAGTATTCATTTTTTTTTTTTTTTTTGGGTTTTATTTTAATCTTAATGGGTTCGCTGCTGAGCAAGCACAACAGTAAAAGATGGAACGAAATAAATTCATTTATAACAACAATTGTACTAAAAGCTATATTCGTAATGAAGTTTTAATTAAACAAACTTCATAAAAGCAAGTTTGTTAATGGCAAATAGAGAGATTTTTTATTGTAACATTTTCATTTGAGAAATTGCGAGGAAAATAGATGAAACAAAAACATAAAGAAAATTATTCCTTTCAAAGTTTTGCGAAGAACAGTTTTAGCCACTAAAAGTGATAACTTTTTACAATAATAATAATAATAAAATTATTTCATGAAATATTAGAATTAAAACAAACGATAAAATATTGAAGTGAATAGTAATATTCTTTTCAGATATTAAAATTAAGGCAAAAGACAAAATATTAAATTGAATATATGTTAAACTAAATGTAATTATTGCTACCGTAAAGTGAAAACAAGCCACGTGCATTTCTCTCTTTATTTTGAAAAGTGGTTTGTGACTCTTAAGTCATTGACTAAAACAATAGCGGTGGCTAAAAATGTTCTATTAGGCACCCAAGGAGCTATTGTTTTTAGTGAATCCAAAAGTGTCGTATCTGACCACTTTTCAAAAATTTATCTTGCTTTTACATATATTTTTTATGTTTGCTTTCACTAGCAACGTATACTTAATTTTCAAAAATACGTCATAATAAATTTCTCCTGAATTTCTTATTGGATTGAAGGAAATAAAATGAGCAAAACATGTCTGATACTTTCATCACTAATGAATTCAATTTTCAAAAAACGTAATAAATTTCTTTAGTTTTTTTTTTATTGGATTGAATTATAGATAAAAAAATCAAAGTATTTTATTTACTTATCAGTTTATGTATTCCTTAAATCATATGTAAACTGGAATCAAGATATGACTGAAAAATAAATAACGTTATTCAGAATTTTAAGCGCTGTGAGGCAGCCATTTTTTTTTTTGTAAAAAATTTCAGACTACGTCTTTTTTTAGTTTGGCTTCCTTCTTGGACTGTTTTGAGGGTCAAATGATTTTGGTATTTGTTTACTGTTATCAGCCAGCCGAGGGCTATTGTTTTGAATTGGATCACTTTTGGCAGGCAGATCACTTTTTTAATTTTTTATCAGCTTCAGTTTAATTATATTTAAGCAAAATGTATTCAATTTAATAATTTATTGTTTGCTTTAATTTTAATATTGAATAGTCTACTATTGTCCGTTTCTCGATAGTTCATAGTTTACTTTAATTTTTATATTTAATTACGTAATTTAATAATGATTACAAAAAAAAAGCGTACCTTGGGTGGCTGTTCTTTCAAAACTTTGCATAGAACTTTTAATATATATCCTAAACTCTATGCTTTGTTTTATGTAATAATATAACGTTAGGTTTATGTGTTAAAGAAAAAGGCCCTTTTAATTCTAATCCCTTTGCTACAGTTAAAGGAATTTCATCATAAATATTTTATTTCATTTATATCAATATATAAACATCCAATTTAGCATCGCAGTGTTAAAACTTAAATAATTCGAACATCTTTTTTTGTTCGAACTTCTTAAGCACGATTTTATTTCCTAATTACTTAACCTCTGGCGATGAAAAGTAGATTCGTAAATCCAGAGGTCCTGTTCATCTGAACATCTGCTCCCCACCGCTCACTTTCATGGCTAAGTTACCTCTCCAAGATTTCCACTACCACCGAAGCGGAACAAAAGCAGGACTCTCTCTTCACGTTTACCTTGTAACAACATAACGCCAGAGCAATTAAAATTTTCAGCCGCGGGGGTGAGATAGATGTTATTCTGTCATCGTTTTATTATTTTTTGAAATAATAGCGCGGGTGGGATTAAAAAAAAAATCTGAGATAAAATTTTGTTGTGGTCCAGATGTTCAGACAAAAAAAGAACAAAAAGAAAACCATATGGTGTTTTGGAAAGTTGTTAAAAATATTTTAAAAAATCAGAAACTGAAACAACGTAGTATATAGTTATTTCAACGTTATAGGTGTATGTAAAAGCTCTTAAAACGTATTCAGTCTAGTTTAATGGAAGGAAAGTTATTAAAATTATTTTAAGCGTTTTTCACAAAAAAATTACATTTAAATTTTATTCAAAGGAAAAGAATTTTGAAATATTATTAAGTTGAAATATTTTGTTTAATTGCTCAAAGCATTATCATTCGCTAATGATAATCGTATTTATAACCTAATTTTTTTGTTATTAATCGATTACTATAATTGTTGAAAATATAGCAACCACTGTATAATATAGCCAAGGACAAGAAAGATTTTTTAATATGTTAATATGCAATAAAAAATTAAAAATCTTTCAAAATGAATAATAATCTTGATAAAAGACATTAAAACTTAATTTTATGCTGTATATATCTTTTTTCTTTACAACTTTTTTATATTTTCTTATATTCCCCCACCCTCAAATCATTATGGAATGCAGTTAAGAATATTTAGCTTCAATCGCCGAGAAAAATTTCATAAAGACTTATTTTACTGAATATTGTCAAGGGTTTAAATTAGTTATACCACTGTTTCAGATCGAGTTCCTAAATTGTTATTTTCAAGTTTAAAAATAAAATAAATTATTTTTGGATATACTATGAAGTAAATGAGTTTCTTTCAGTCATTGATTGTGCAAATACTCCAAATTTAGTCCGATAAGTCACATGTAACTTTTGTCGTAAACAAATTAAAAAAAAAAAATTAAAAAAAAAAAAAAACCTTTTTTTGCTACATATAAAAAAGAATTTAAAAGCAATATAAAAATTTAAAAAAAAATATAAAACGTTTTTTCTGAAGATTTAAAAAAAAAGCAAAGGTATAATTTATTTTGAAATCATACAGTCTAAATATTCTACATAAAAAAATTTTCATATTCCGCACCCCTTCTTTTTTTATCTTTTTTCTGTGCAATCTACAAAAAATTTAACTGTAATAAATAAAATAAAGTGATAGAAATGTATTTTTTTAAGGGCAATTTTTTTTTTTTTTTTTTTCATTTTTAAAGAAACAATGTCTTTTTTTTTTTTTCTAAGAAGAAAAAATTTTATGTTGAAAAATTAAATGTGCCTTCGTGTATACCACAAATTGATACAAACTGCGATTTTTTTTAACTTTAAGTATAGTGCATATTCTTGAATTCGATAAATAGATTTGCATATAATTTGTGTTTTTCAATATAATAATTCAATTCTTGTTTTATTGTTCAAAATAATAAGTAACAACTCAAGTTCGAAATTAAAGAATGAAAATTTTTAAATACGAAAATTTCGTAATGGAAAACTTTACAATTTCTTTATCAATCTAGAAGAAAAATTCTAAATTTTATCAGTTATAATCATATTTAATATATTTCTTCAGTTTTTTACTAAACTGGGTTTTTAAAAAAATAGTAAGCTTTTAATTAAAAGATAATTGAAGTATTACACTACTTTTCTTTCTTTGCATGTCCTAAATAATTATTTCTGTAGAATACAGTTCATTCATTGCAGATTTTAAAAGCAAAGGAAGAATGTGAGGAAAAACAAGAAACAAAAATGAGTGTACATAGACTTTTATATCAAGTTTTACCAATCAAAAAATTACTTTTTAGTCATGAAAAGGACTATCATTGAGAACATACTGATAAAATGGTCACTCGACTACTTTAAAAATTCTCTCTGATTCCTGCTTTCACCAGTAATGAACGTAATTTTCAAGATTTCGTATGATAAAATTCTCCTAAATTTCTTTATTGGATTGAAATAAGACATATAAAATTAATTCATTTTACGAAACAATAGTTACATTTAATTTTGAAATATGTTAAATTTAAGTTATCGTTTATTTGCACAATATCTGAAAAAATATACGAGTACTTGTCATATCAATATATTATCGTTTGCTTTAATTCTAGCACCCAATAGAATATTTAATAATAATTTTCTTAAAAAAACGGTTTTGGAGGAAATCTATTATTGCGCAACGCATTGTATAGAAAAATTTTCAATTTTTAAACACGCTACTTTTTGTGTTCAGTTTAATTGTTATCTGGAAATGTATTTTTGTTTTTATTTACTCTTGATGTTCTTAATCTTTTTATAATTTCTCTGTAATTTTTCCCCGCTTTTACCAATCTCCTAGATTTTTCAGACGTTGTTCTTGTGCGATTGATGTAAATAGTTTTCGAACTAAATTCTTTTATAACATTATTTTTAGTCACGTGACGAACAGGTATTTGTCCTTTCCCTCTGTATCTGGCTTTAGAGTGAAACAGTCTTTCGATCAAAGTCGGCACTGTTTTCTTATTACGCGTAATACGGATTTCTACAGGTTGGTTGCATTGTCAAAATTTCATTATATAACAATTCTTGGCGGGAAAGCGAGAGAAGAGCAGTGAAGCCGATCGCGAAAATAAGGGCTTTCTCAGAAGAGAACGACCCTAATCAGATTAAGAGGATTGTCAGAAGGGTGTTCAGAGCACTCATGAATCTGCCATCAACCGATGTCTGCTCCCGATCACCGCCGTCTCCCTCATTCCCAGCACAGCTGTCACATACGGAGAACAGTATTTTTTCTCCTTTTTTTCTTTATTTTCTTTCGTTTCCTTTTTATTTATTTTTTCTTTCTTTTCTGCCTATTATCTGTGTAAAATCTCATTGGCAAGTCAAAGGAGATTGAATATGTAAAGAAAAGGTATACTTCCTAACGCTGCGCACCAGGTGGAGCACGATTTTTGTTTTGTTTCTTGTTTTTTCTTTTCTTGATTTTTCGCAGACAACGATCTCCGATTGTAAAAAGACCGTTTTATCTATAGCTGATTTCGTTTCAGCATAGAGATAACAAAGTAGAATTAAATAAATAAATAAGAAGAGGAATGGAACACCATTAACTTAACAATAGTTCGTAGTTAAGTAGTTTTTCCAGGATGAGGATCGATTTTGGCAAAAAGCATTAATGGCAGTTTCTAAGTTGTAAACAGAATGCTTAAGATATTCTTAAGACTGTAAAAACATGTTAGCATCTTGTATATATTGTATATTTTTTCTACAATAAACATGGGCTTTTAAAAACTTGTTTCCGTAACTGAAAAAAATATTTATCAGCTTATCGTTTTCTTTAAATTTTTCTTAATTATTTGTATTATAATAGTTTTACAGCATTCTTTGATTTCCTTTGTTCTCTGCTATTGCTTATTATATTCATGTGTTTCCCCCCAAGAATAACAACGTGGGGTTAAATTTATTCTAATGTTCTAAAACTACTGCCATAGTGAGATTGAAGGCTCTAAATTACTGCTGCAATCAATTAATTAAAACCATGAATTTCTGAAAGTGTGTGTGTTTTTTTTTTTTTAAGTTTTCCGACAGAAACGAAAACATTTTAACGATTGTGACGTCGATATCACTTTTTCTGTACGTTTTACACTAGACTTTCGGAAGCTTTTTTTTTTTTATTTTTTGAAATTCTGTGGTCAATTGAAAGTTAATCTGAACATATAGGCGGATAAATAGTTGTATTTTAGTAATAGTTTCTGTAACAACATCAAATGGTACTTACTTAAGGGACGTTTTTAAAAAAACAAGATCGAAAGAAATTGTTTTAACAACTTTCTAACAAATAATTTTCTTTCTGATATTTTTGTTTCAGCAGAGTAATGATATAAACTTGTAAAGATGACCGAGTCATTTTCTTGTAATAAAGTTTTTTGATGTATACGAAATTTCAAAGCATTAAGATTAAATAAAAAGTTGTTTTTATTAATTTAACATATTTATGCATTTTGATGTTTTCCATAAGAAAAGAGTTTACAAAAACAAAAACAAAAAATGTGAATAATTTTTTAATGAATTTACTGTTTATTTATTAATTACATTTTCGGCCGAAAAAAAAAGTTTTCATTCCGAACGTTTCTCCCTTGGTAAAAATTTCATCGTCCACGTTCTTCAAATGATAAAAAAAATCGTTTCGAAAGTTATAAAAAAGAATTCAAGGCAATCCCCCTTTTCCGAACCAACAACCCTAACAAAACTAAAATAACGCATCATTTACTTATTCTCATTTCCGCATAGGACGCAAACGATTTCTTACGGAACCATTCTTTCGTTGTCACTCTCGCCACATATCAACCACCCTGGTATTTAAAAGGCTGTCCTAATAGCCTATCCGAGGGTAGAAAAGAGGGTGGGTCACAATTTTTTTTCGAAGAGGAGCCCACTGTGACACCCATCCATCTCTTTAATGAGGATGGCCGAAGGTGGTGAGCCCACCCCCTCTCTCTCCTCCGTTTCGAACGAAAGGGGGGAAGAATCGTCTGCGAGAGATATTCTAAAGGAGAAGTTATAGAGCTGCCCCCGGCGCTGACTTGAGGTGTGTGTGGAGCCACTTACGCCTCCCCTCGGGTTTCGCCACCTGACTCTTGTAATTGTCCGCTAAAGTGATTTAAAATGGGATAGGAGAGATAGTGTGTGAGTTAGGAGCCAAGTCTTGTTTTGAATGGAGTAGAAATCGTTTGCGCTTTGATGGAGAACGTAAAGATTTTTGTCAGTTCGGTGATAATACCTTTGAATGCGTATGTGAATATTTTTGCAAGACATTCGATTTGTTTGGATTCTCCGTATCGATAAGAATCGAAGTTTTAAATAATAACGATTCATCTTTGGAGGGTAATATTTCCTTTAAAAAAAATATTTTTGTTCGACAGTTTTGTAAATTCGGAGGAAAACAATTAATACATCAAAAAAAAGTTATCTAAGAGGAAAGAAATATTGAAAACATTCTACACATTTATGACAAATCTAGCGCTTTCGTTAAATTAAAATATATAAGACAGAGAAAACCATTTAGAATATGTTTTATATTGTTCTGTAACTTCAGAAAGGAATTTTATTTAAAAAGTCACAAAAACCGTCTGCCAATTAAAATGTCTCATTTCTTGAGACACAATGGGTAAGAGTTTCAATATTTTGAGCTGTAATAATTCCCCCCCCCCCTTGTTAAATACTTATTTCAAGTGCGAATTGCATGAAGACGTTTTTATGGAAAACAATGTATGATCAAAAAGTCGCAGTGTTGCGTAATAAAAGCGAGTTTATTTTAAAGTAGTCAATCATGGTGAATAAAAGCCTTGAAATAAATGGGATTGTTGAAACAAAGCGAGTAAATAGAAAAGCGAAACTTTTGCTTCAAATACCATTAAAAGCGTTAGAGTTGTTTCAACACTATAGAATAAACAAAGTAAATTGTAGAAAACAAAAAGATTCGTTGAAATAAATGACTTAATTAAAAAGCAAAGCAACTAGTCGTTAAATAAGAATACATTTAAACTGTGGCTTCTGATGAAAAAGGAACAGTAGGTATTTAATTCGGAAAATATAGGAGGAAAACCGGTATATACAAAAACCAATAAAATTTTAATATCGGATTTATTTATAACGTTCTCTCAAGTTGTTAAAAATGAGACATTTTAATAAGAACTGTTTATCGGCAGACGATAATTATTTCCTTTAAGTAAATGTATTTTCTCGAATCATGTGACGACTACAGTCGCATGCAATAGTCACGTGATATATATTTTGCGTTATATGTACGGAGCTATGTGCCTCGGTTTTTCGTTTGCGTTTTCAATGCAGAATTACTTCTTATCCAAGTTAATTATGTTTTGAGGGCTTATTGGTTTAATTAATTGAACTCAATTTCTTAAAAAAAGAAGTTTATTCTTTTATTTTATTTTAAATAAAAATAATAAAGTTTTATTTTTTAAATTTCACGTTCTTCAACTTTAATAATTAATTTGAAATAAAGTCCGTTACCAACGTATATGTTTTACATCTTATTATATTATCTAATTACGGCTAATTAAATTTTTATCTGTAAATAATTACTGAAAAGTATTTAGTATTAATCTCAAAGATATAAAGTAAAAAGTTTTTTACCCGCATATTCTTTCAGAAAACGTCCACTTTTTCCTAATTATTGTTTTTTTTTTCTGGTTTGAGAGTTAAGACCTCCTCGTTTCAAGTTAAGCTTCCTGCCGCTAATTGGAATCAACACACGAAAAACAAAAACACAACATGGAAAAAAAAAATAACATCAACAGCATTTTTGGGCGGCCTTAACGTGCAGATAAAAATCTAGACTAATTTGACACACATGCGTGAGAACATTATAAAAACAAGAGTTCAGATATTTTTTCTTCTTTTATTTTTCTTAGAGAGGGGGGACGTCTCTAAAAGAAGGTGAAAAAATTTTCTTTTAAAAAAAATGAAAAACGAAAAAGATTATAACGAAAGAAGAAAAAAAAAACGCTTTTCTATTTTATGTCTCTGAAGAGAAAACTAAGCGTTTTCTTTTCCGTTTTATAATCTGCATCCGCCGCCGAAGTGAAAAAAAAAAAATTATATTATAGGGAAATGGTAAAAAAAAAAATGAATAAATAATTAAACAAAAATAGCTTGATTTGAGAGAACAACAGCTGTAAGTAACGCTCGTCTCTTTTCCTTTTGCTTCTTTAACAACCATTTGACCTTGTTTCCAGGTTTTTTCTCCGGTTTTCACCCTCCCTTAGCTGATGGTGATCGGGACAGAACGGATAGAGAAATTACCTCCCGTTTCGAATCACGTGACTTATTTACATAGTAGCGAAAGAGAGTCGGGCCTTTTCGAACAAAGTTGTACGCTTTGAGCCGGCGCTGGCAGTCAAACACATTTGGCATTCTCTCGCTTCTCAACAATTATTTTCAAATTTGGCGCTTTTTACAGTGGAAATTTGGCGACAGACTAGCGGAGCGCAGTTAGAGAAAACTGCATTTTATAAAAAGGTTCCTTCGCTCACTCTTTTCCACCCTCCCTCCATCCTCCTTCGGAACAATCGATATTTTCTGAATTAAAAAAAGATTACAATTCAGTACTGTGCACTACTACGTTCCAATCGATAAGAAGAGCATTATTTTGGATTACAAAATCTTGGAAACGTTCCAAAATCATAATTGCATTTTTATTTTAAAAAGTGGGAGAAATTTTCAAAGAATAATTTTTCATGATTCTGCAGCCACAATTTACGGTATTCGAAATAATAGAATAACTTCTGATGAATTTTAGAACATCGTTAAGGTGTTTCCATGGACGAATACTTAATTGCCCTTGAAATCCAATTTAAAAATAGAGTGCATGATTTAGAAAATGTTTTTTAGCTTTAATTTTCAAGATTGTAGATATTTTTTCATATATTACATTGCAGGTTTCTCAATTATATCGAAATGTCAAACCGAATATACTCACCAAGAATATAGTTGACTTAAAAAAAACAAGTTTTATAATTAATAAAAAAATAAAAATAAATAAAAAGGGAAAATGTATTTCAAGTACATAAAATAAATTTCGGTATTTATTAATTTTTCTTCTGCCATAAGAAATTAGGAATTTTTCTAATAAAGAGATAGCAGTACCTAATTTTCATACAAATTATGTTCTCTGGTGCTTAGATAATGCAATGCAAGCCGGCTATTTCTAAAATAGTTGAAAAACTTTTCTTCTATTGATACATGAGCAAGTAGTACTATTATTCTGCAGAAATGCTTCATGCTGGAAAGAAGCGAAATTCTTTAAGGAAATGATTATACAAAGAATGAGATTGGAGAAATGTTTTAGTGAAGAAGTTAACTCGTTCAAAAAGCCATAGAAAGAAATGTAAGATTCCCATAACAAAAATATTTAAACATTTTCTACAATTCGTGAAATACCAAACATTTCTTAATCATAGACTCATTTTTATAGTCAGCTTGCAGGTTAAAATTTCCATTCAATCTTTTAATTCCGTTTCTCTCCTGTCATTTTATAATTCAAGTTTTCCAATAATTAAGTCAAGAATAAATCAGATAAAGTGCTACATTGAAAAGACTATCTATTAAATTTAAGCAAGCAACATACATACGATTTTTTGTTTGTTTGAAAAAAGAATGCAAAAGAAGTATTCCTGAGCTGAAAAGAATAAAAATAAAAATAAAAAAAAAACTATTTTGATGCTATTTTATGCACCCTATTTTTTATGATAAAGTAAACAATATTGTTTTTGGTATCCTAGAAATTTAACTAAATTCTATAAACTGGAACTTAGTTACGAACTGTTTTCGCTTTATATTTTTTTTAATATGAAAAGTGATGATTAATTAGCCACCCAAGAGGTTATTGTTTTAATTGGATCACTTTTGGCATACCAGATCACTTTTCAATTTTTTATCGTTTGCTTTAATTTTAATTACATTTAGTTTAAATATATTCAATTTAATAAGTTATCGCTTTCTTTAATTTTAATATTGGAAAAGTTTACTATTGTCCATTTTCTCGATATTTCATCGTTTACTTTAATTCTTATATTTAATTGAGTAGTTTAATAATAATTATAAAAAAAAGTGCACATTTGGAGGCTAAGTGTGTTCTTTGCAAAACTTTGCATAGCACTTTTTTGAAATTTTTTTTTCTCTTTAAGTTACTCGTATCGCAATTTGCTATTCAAAAATATCTTACTCTTATATCCCACATATTATTTCTCATTTATTAATCATTCATTGTAAAAGAATAACTTCGAAATATATTTTTAGAGAGAAAAGATAGACATGCGTATTCCTATGGATTTACTTCACCAAGGTCATGTGGTGTTGTATGTTTCCGTTAGTTTTTTTCGAACAATTTTATTTATATTTAAGAAATAATGTGTAAAACAAACATGTTAGTGAGAGTTTGTTGATATGATACATAAACTCTCTACTCATTTTCTTGTGCAACAAAGATTATCATAAAGAATTTTGTTTAGTCAAAAGTGTGTGAAAAAGGTGGCATATTGCCAAAAAAACTAAATAGACCTAATGGAAACTCATAGCATATTGTTAAGGACACACACACACGCATAAAAACCGTTGAAATTTATAAAATGGAAATAAGAGGGGAAAAAACACCGACTCATATCCCCAATGATTCATCTAATCTATTTTCACAGACATAACAGTTTTCATGGAAGAATTCATGAAAAATTCGTATATATAAACTTGTAAAACATACTACATCAGTAAATCACGTCTTCCATGTTTTTTCTTAAGAGAATTTAGTAGTCTTAATTTCTCCAGGTTGATAAAATAAACAATTCATATTATTTTATTATTTATATTATTTTATTTTAAGATATTTAGTAACTGTAAATTTAATATATTATCAATATTTACTTTTGCTTTCTTACAATAAGAAAAAAAAAATCCTATCTAATTGGATAAAATATGTGTATATCAATCAACAAGCTAATTTATGTATGTATACATATAAAATAATTCAATTTAATAGAATGAACGGAAGCGTTATGTAGAACTTAAACAGTATTTTCACTTTGAAAAAAAGTGGAAGAAATGAAATTATTGAAATTTGAATCAGATTCAACTTTTGAAATATTCTCTCAATGGCTTATAAAAAAAAAATATTCCCCAATTTTGGTTTTAATGAAATGTCTTAAATTTTGAGACTGAAAAACTGTGGTTCATTTATTTTACTTAAAATTAGAAATAACATTTTTGAAGAATAATGAAATAGATAATTTTCTCACTGTATGTAATTTTCGAATAAAGATTGTCTTGAAGTCACTAAAATTTAATTTATTTCGTAACAAATATTCATAAATTTTAATAAAAAAAAAAAAGATAGAGTTTTTTTTTTTTTTTTGTATTTATGAATCGTTTTATAATATTGATTTAATTATTAAGTTTCATTGCAATCATGCGTATCATGTTCGATACAAGAGTTCATATGTTTTTATAGAGTTCTAAACCGTGCGAAAAAAAAAGAGAAAAAAAGTACTTGCAAATAATTCTGATCACATTCAATCCTTCAAAACTTTCAATATTTCCACCCAACAATTTTTATTTTTTTATTTTTAAATCATATTTCTCGGTCAAAGCTTTTGGTACTTCTAGTCAAGATTTCCATGTTCAATTAATCGAGTAGAATTTTGTGATTATGAAATCTTAAGATATAAAAAGTTTAATACCTTAGGTTTGTTGATACGACATTGGAACCTTATGTAACTTTATTTGATAATACTTAACGATTTTATGACTATAATATACTGAAATATTATCAAAAATATAATATATATTTAAAAAATATATAAATAATTTATTCATAAGTACAAAAAATATAATATATATATATATATATATATATATATATATATATATATATATATTTGTATCATGTATAAAATCAAGATAAAAATAAATACATGAGGATAATTTTCAAATCCCCTGAATTAATTTATTATACAAATATACTTAAGAGATTTTACAGAAGAATTCTACGATAATTAATGCTTGTTATTACACACACTATCTCAAAACTAAAACGAGGAAAATTTCTTTCCTTACTTTTTTTTGTATTTTTCATACACTCATTCTCCCCCCTTTTTTTAATTGTTTAAATTCGCATTCATGCTGAATTTTTAATATAAATTTACCATCAAAGTGACTGAAACATAATACCAATATTTCAAATATTTTCATATGCCAGTCTCGTATTTTAATTATTTTTATAAATAAATATGATAATAATTATACGTATTTGTAACATAAAGATTGTTTCCGAATAAAAATTTTTGTTAAAATGTTAGCGAATCATCCCTATATTTAACGTACGTTTCCTATTTGTCTTTGAAAATATCACAAGAAACGTTTATTAGCATTAAAAGGCGAGTGATTGTACTATTTCAGTTCAAAATTATATGAAAAATGTAGCATTACATTTATAGCAAAAATGCTGAAATTCAACATTTTTCATTAATGAATGAGGTTTTTTTTTATTTATTTTATTTATTTATTTTTTTTACTTTTCTTTACCTTAAAACTAGCGCAAAATTCAAAAGAAGTATGAGTTTTATATATGTCTTTAAATATTCACTGACAAGCACTAGGGTTTTCGAGGGGAAAAAAAAAATTAAAAATTTCGTGTTGTATAAAGAAAAATTTGGATTTAATACTTCACAATTTTTTAATGATTAAAACCGTATATGGTAAAATTATATTAGTAACTTCAGTAAACAATAAATTCCACTTTTCTCGTTAATACTGAAACATTTTTAAAATTTGGAAAAGAAAGAAAACCTTAGATATTTTCCCCTTATATTTCAGGAACTATGATTATAGAACTTGTGAGTTCCTGAAGCTTTTATATTATTACATGTTATCTCTTTAGATTTTGTAAGAATATGTTTTGAAAAATAAATTCCTGAATCTCAAAATTTTGTATTTGTATCCATTTAAAGATAATATTATTTTTCTGTTGCAAAATTTTATCTATCCTTCAATTTTTTTTTGCTTATGAAAAAAATATTTGTTGTATTTGTTCAAGGGATTAAATACTCAAAAAAGTATTTAATTGACTATTAATTAGTTAAGGCTAATCTGTGCCTATTTTATGTACAAATAATACTAACTTGTTAGAATTTTTTTCTCCACCGTTTGGTATTCATGCCTCTCCTTTATTTTGTATTTTTATATTATTGGAGTTTTTATACAGAGAATTTTGCACATGAAGAATTATATTACAAAAATATTATTTCTCTTTCTATAAATTAAACAAATACGAACTTTATAATTGAAAATCTAGGACAGATATATAGGATTTTTAATTTGAACTTTCTAAGCTGACTTTTTAATTACTTTTTCTTAAATGAATACTTTGTGCATAAAGTATGTAAAGAGAAAACTGTTTCTAAGTTAACTGTAGTAAAATTGGCTTGTCAAGGATATTAAAATAAGCTGAAACTCAAAAAATAAAAACGATAAAGAAATTTTGCAAGAATTGATTTTAATTCCCCTCCCCTCTTTATTTAGAGTTAATGCAACCCAGAAAATTAAAAATGTATGATAATCTGAACAGGAAAAAAAATCAGGTTTTCTCAAAATTTATTTCAAAAATTTGCATGGAAAAACACTGAGAACTTTTAAGTCGCTGTTAAAATTTCATATAATGTAAAAAGAAGAAATATTATTATGGTAATTTAATCGAGCGGACAATTTCCTTTTGAATCGCGTCTTAAAAGGAAAGAAACGGTTTCCGAAATTCGGACGTTTAGCGGTAACATTGTTAGACATAGTATTCCCAGAATAGCTACAAAATAATAGTAGGTCGATAAAATTTCAGCTGGCGACCAAAAATGATAAAGTACTATTTATGGGACTCGCAAACTACGCCGATATCTGGCGATGACAGCCTTTTTCAGTCTGGCAACCCCTACCGAAAGAGAATAACAGCTCTCTAAAAACGCTCGCTGTGGCCTCCGTTCTGAGGTAAGTTATATAAGTAACTTTTTTTGTTTTTATTCGACATTAATGAGACAATCGAAAGTCTCGTATCAAATGTACTAAGTGTCTAAGCTCGTGTTAAAAATAGAAAAATAGCTTTTGGACAAAAATGTCGGATGGAAAACATTTTGCTTTGTTCCATGAGTCACCGCTCACGCCGATTGGAAGGGGGGAAATATTTCAGAGTACATCTTTCGAAAACTTCGTCGGAAAATATTTACAAAAAAAAGTTTTCGTACTCGTGTGCGTAAAGTTTGTTGTGGAACTTATTAAAATTATACCAGTACTGGATACAAAGTAAGAATTTGCTTTCTTATTTGTTTTTGTGTTGTGGGAGGAGGAGATGTAAGAGAAGAGCGGCGACATTAATTTCCGATTCATGAAGGAACAGCCACAGGGATTGCCGCTGGTAGCTCCTCTTGCTCCCAGCGGTGTTCGAAAGCATCATCCATGGAGAGATTTTTGTTCTCGCTGTGAATGTTGGGCTGTAAAAATGGTCTGCTCGTCTTTTCTTTTTCTCTCTCACAGAACTTTTTTGTTTGTTGTTTTCCGTGCGAACTTCTTTTCTCTTCTTCGATTGTTTAGATTGGCGCCTTTTTCCTACGAATGCGAAAGAAACTTTTCACAACTGTTTGGAAGGAAGAAAACAAATGAAAACATTTTGACGAGTAGGGATTTCTCGCACGATTTTTAGTTGTTGATGTTAGTGGAATGATTGAAAAATATTTAGATCATTTTAAGGATTGTTTAAGATTATAAATAATAAAAAGAAATGAGCATAATTTGGAATATTTTAAATATATTTCTTGTCTGAAATTTGATAAAAAGTTTTAACAGATTTTTAAACTAATTTTTATTTTGATTGCAAATGCTTTAAATCAATGAAATAGATATTAAATTAATTTGCATTATTGAAGTTAGTCCGACGTTTTGTAAAAATTAATTGTCACAATTACTTTTTTTATTCGTTAGTGCCTAAAAGTATATAATTATTTGATAAATAATTTTGAAATATAATTTGTTTATGAAGATTCTACGGATATATTATTTATGATAAATGACGTAAGCATTCCGTACTATTCTGTTAACATATAAATAAGTTTGTCATCGCTAATCCCGCGATCGTTACGTTTCTTTTTTATTTTGCGTTTTTTAAAAATATGTTTAGACTTGCAGTCAATTAAAATGCGACTGTCATGTTGGGGAAAATTTTTTAAAATCTTTTACAGACTTTTTTTTTTTTATGAAAAAATACATGTATAAATTCAAGTAAACTACTTTAAAAATGTTTTGGAACTTTTAAGTTGTTATGTATGGGGTAAGTATTTGTCAACAAACTAATGTACAAGTATTGATGGATTTTATTTTGTGTAATTTTATATCTTAATTTATTTTGACAGAAGGCAAACTTCTTCACAATTGAGTTAATTGTAAGAAAATTTAATCGGCTTTATTTTGAATTTTTTTTCGTTGTTTCTTATAACTTTGCCCAATGTCTTTTTTAAGGACCCCAAAAAAGATTGTAAGATCCATTAAACTATTTCTTAATTAATGGAATAAATTTTAAATTATTTTTCAAAGAATATTTGTCTTTTTATTCTGTATTTCTGTGATAAACTTCGTTCATTTTTACTTATTTACATCAATATTAGTTTGAAAAGTAATGCATATTCTAAATATTGTGTTGAAAAATTCTTATATGGGAAGGTTTGCATGTAGCAAGACTTTTCAATTTTAGTGTTAAAATTTAAAGTGTATATTTTAAAAATTTCTCTCTATTTTGTATTTCTAATATTGTATGTAATCAAAGACATTTTTTAATCTCTTTTTGACAACCATAAACTTAAGTTTGAAACTGAAATTTTTTATTTGGGCAGTAAAGGAAAATAAGCTCCATTTAGAGAATTTCTTTAAAATAACTAAACATTAGTTATGGTTACTCTTGATATAATGCTACCATCATACATATACAAGCTATTTATTTTTACAAAACCTTTTTCAATTAAAAGCTGTTGAGAATTAATGGGTTGTCATCTATATGTAGACAAAGCATGAGTAAATTTTTTAGGTAAAATATTTTGTTTAATTCATTTAATTAAGGTATTATTGAGTAATTTTTTGAAGTAACTTGATATATTTTTAAAGTTCTTTTCTTATTCAAAATGTAATTTTTAAAAATATCATGTGATTTTTGAGTTTTAAAAAAATTTGGCAGATAAATTTATTATTTTTTTTAAAAAAAAAAACAATAATAAAAATAAACTTATTTCATGTAAATAAAAAAATAAAAATGCTGAAATGTTGGGTCTCTTTCAAAAAATAAAACTATTTAGGATCTTTTAAGTTCATAAATAAATTTAAAAAGCTGTTCAACTTCAAAGTAAATTTTTAATGTTATGTCACAGGAAAGATCATATGGTAAATATTGGGGACTAAATTTAAATACGATAAAAAAAGTTCTTTTGTAAAAGTTAATTTGAATTAGTTTAATATTTTATACTGTGTAATTAATAATGTTGCTACTGAATATTTTATTTGCTGCTAATTTTGTTAAGGTGACATAAATTTTTTTCAATTCCAAGCATATATTAATTTAAAGAAACTGGTGATTTTTAGTATGCAATCGTAATAAAAATATAAATTATAATCTTAATAACTATTTAATCCTGCTTTCTAAAAACTATAAAAGCTATGTGTCTTTATTTTTTTTATAGTTATTTAATTGTAAAGCTGATGCTAAATGTGTTCAAATAATGTATTTAAGATTAAGGACACAAAGATTTTTTCTGCTTATTTTGCTTGTTTATAAATGAATTCATTTCTTATTTAAGACAGTCCTATCTCAATTTGGGGGAACAAATGTTTGCATATTTTTCTTCAGTTGTACAACAAATGACTTTGGAGACATAACGGTATTTTTAATTGTAAAAATTAACAAAATAGAGTATAGAAATTTTTGGGGAAAAAAATCATTATGGGTTTTTGAAAAGGGATACAAGCAAGTTTGTCGTTCAAAATAACTGATAATTCTGAAACCCTGAAATGCCACTTATAATCAGGACTTGTTAAAGTGTTAAGCAGAATGTTTCCTTACATAAGGTTTGTAAAGAAATGGAGTGATTTGGGAAAATTCAAAAGATTGTGGTGGTTAGGAAAGGGGGTGGGGGTTGATAAGAATATATTCATAGGATCTTTGACATGAGAATTAATTAAATTTGTGGAATAAAATTAGATATAAAAAGATCTAGTCTAAAATTGAGTTGCTTAAAAATATAGGTGTGTGTGTTGGGGGGGGATGACATTCGGAGAGTAATTCAAGGTAACGTTTGAAGATTTAATGAAATCTTCAAATTGGTTTATTGAACTTGCATATTGGTTAGAATGTTTAAATTATACTCGGAAGTGTAAAAATTTTAAATACTATATATAATTTTTCTAGAATTATAAATGTTTTCTTATATAAGGGACCTGAATGCTGTTGGAAACTCTTATATTTCCAGAGTAAAATGAAGTTATCTTATAATTAATTAAAAAAAAAAGTTTTTAGAATTGAATGGAATATGCCATCTTAAATAACGTAAAAAAAAACAGCTTTAGTAGTAAGTGTACTTGCTGCTTGGTAAAAATTCTAGAGTGAAGTATTCAAAACCTACGAAATAAATATTATTAAATTTAAGATAAATCAACTTTTCGATATTTATCCAATAATTGCTATGTGGTTAAATAATTAACTCATAAATAGGAATTAATTTGAAAAAAGTTAAGGACATATTACTTTTTACAACTTTTATTTTGGATAAACCAATAAATGTTGCAAGTTCTTTTTTCTTCGTAAAATAAACTTGGATTCTTTATCTGTGTGCCTATTGCAAGTATAGGTTTATTCGTCTCGTTTTATATATTTCCAGATGACCTCGGGGCCTAATTTTCTTAAAATCGATTTTATATTTTTGAAATGGTGTATGGAATTGATACTAAAGAGTATGAATATTTATCCCTTCCCCATGATAGGATTTTGATATGATTGCTTCATAATTGGAACAATCTAGCTATGTTCTGTATTCTTTAAGTACTTTATGACTTGGGGAAACTGACTTTCAAGTAAAGCTGTGTTTAAACCATCATTTCCAAAAAAATTTAGTTAGACTTGATTTTAATTCTGAAAAAGAATTTATGTAATACTTGGAAGGCAAATAGTCTTGTAGCATTTTTTGATTTTTGCTTAACTCTAATTGAAATTTTAAAGATTTGTTAATTTTTGTCATTTGATGAAATATTTTTTACATTTTAACTATTCTTTAATAAATTAATAATGATGCAATCTCTAGAAAAGATGCAAAAATTAACATCTGGCTGTCCTGCCAAACTCATCCAAAATGAAGACTATGTAAATATTTTTTTTAGATAGCCTTTATGTTTTATGTCAATTTTTTTAAATGAGACAAAAGCAATGTTTAATTCATAACTAGAAGAAATGTTTTCTCCCATCTTTCCAAAGCAATTGATTCATTAATTAATCGTTTATTTGTTTATAGTTAGAAACTAGGAAACTAATATCTAGTAAATTATAACAGTATTTTTAAACTATGTGTTGCAAGTGAAATTTAAGTGTTCAGATGATAATTTTTTTCTAGATAAATATCATTCTGTAATTTTAAGGTATCTTATTACTTAAAATAAAAATTGAGGATTTTTGTTGGAATTCTGATCATTACGTTACAGAGTTTTACTTTAATAGTTATCAAATTCGAAGAAATTCTTGCTAATTCTTTAACTGCTTAGATTGTAAATTAACAGTTTATTTGTCCCACCTCTAAAGCATTTTTTACTTTGAATCATATTAAATTGGTATTTATAATTTAAATTGGTCCAATTTAAAATTTTATTGGTTCTCAACCAAGAGCAGTATTTAACAATTGAAAAAGAAAGATGTCACATTTTTTAGAAGGACTCTGACTAATTTCAGCTTAAAATTTGAGAAAAGATTCTGCATGCAAAAGAAAGACTTTGATAATTTATTTCATACAGTGTTGCTTATTAGTTAGTATAAAAAAAGTATCTGTTTGGAATTAGGATGGCAAAGTTTGTTTTTCAGTATTTAAACATGAATCAAATTATATTTCTTTGGATTTTAATGTTTTATTTTCAGCTAAATTGTCTAACTTGCAGTAATATTAAATATCAATTTTTTTTTTGTATGTTACTTTTAAATCTTTATTTTTCACAATTTCTGATTATACTTCATTGTAGGAATTGGTAGTTTCTAATATTCGTATAAAAGAGCTTTTGGATTTTTGTAAAGGAAAATTTTGTTTACAAGATCAGTTAAAAAAATATAATAATTTTTTTTTTGTTATAATTTAGTTGGAATATATTAAATATATTGTCATGTTCTCTCTCTCTATATAATTTTGCTAGTTCCTGTCAAGTGTAGACTATTGAATGGGGGGAAAAGTGGACTGTGGCTTTTAAATGTATCTGGATCTTCAGTTCCTAGAAATGTTGTGAAAGATGGAGAGTTGAATATTGATACTTGTGTGTATATGATTTAAAATGGTTTGATTGAAATCTACATAAGTTATATTGTTTTCATCGAATCACATTCTCGTAATTTAATGATACATATCCGTTAAGATTTATGGACTAAGTATTATTTGTTTTTTCTAGGTTTTAAATACATTCTATGCAAGATTATATTGGATATAGTCATTTTATCAAAGTAAGTAATAGCAACTAAATTAGCATATAAATTTTTTATTCTTGTAATTTTTCACCAAGTAGTTATATTGTAATATTAGTTATGAGGGCATGCACATTCAGGAGAGGAAAAAGAATATTTAGAAAAATATATTTCAAGAATATCAAATTTTTGTGATATTTGTGATTAAACTATCAAGCTTAAATTGTTTTTAAATTTAATTAGTGAAATAAAAAAAAATAACTTTGCACTATTAATCTTAAGAGTTGATAAAGAGAGATTGAGAGATCTTGATAAAGTCATTGGTCAGAACATTTTGAAGATTTAGCCTTCCAGCTATGTAGAAAATTGATTTTATCAGACTTGTATAGAATGATGTTTTATTCTCCCATTCTGGACTTTGTTAGTTTTGCATTGCCAGGAAGTTTAAAAAGTAAAGTACTCTAAGAATTGTTATGGTTACCTTTCTAAACTTTTTAATTTGCTTCTGTATTATTGTTACAAATTGTGGTTTAAAATTATAAAGCCTATTGAAAGTGGCTCTTGATGCACCAATGTGTAGCTTTTCTGTGTTTACTTATAATAAAAAAATCAATGTAGAGATAGTTTTTAACTTGTTTTGAAGTAATATGTATAAAGCATTTACTTTCATGGGGGAAAAATAGAATTTCAGAATAAAAAATTGGATTAAAATAAAAATGAAGTTGGTTTTAATTCGCACTTTCAATTATAAGAATAAAGTTCGCATATCCAAGAATTTAATTATTTTTTATAAATATCGTGTAATTTTTCATTATGATAGAAAATAATATTTGAAAAGTGTTTTTATTGGACAATTTCACATATTTTAAATTTAAATATAGGAAAATATCAGTTTAATTTCTGCTTAATATCCTCTGAATACATTTAAAGCAAAGGTAGCAGAGTGGTCATGAATGCAGACTCGCGCCTGTCGGTTTTCGTTGAGTCGTGGTTTCGAGACCCAATGCCACTAAAGACTTGCAGGGCTGATGGGCGTTTAATCTATCGAGGTCTCTAGTCCATCCTTTGGTAGACATTTGAAGTTTAGAGTTAGATGCCAGCTCAAGTGCTGTCCTCATCACTTGACCGAGGTTAAGAATTATAAGGCTCATTGCCAATAGCCCTCTTGTTGCTTTTTAATGTTGCATTAATAAATGATCAATTACATTTAATAAACAATCATAATTTGAAGCATCAGTCAGAGCTGCCAATGATTTATAAATATTATAAGTCTAAAAATCAATTCTTGAATAATTTCTTCTAAGCTTTACTTAGTAGTTGAAGATTTGTAAGTTGAGGACTTTCTCGAATATACTTGTTTGAAATAAAATGAGTTGTTTAGCATTAAATTTAAAAATCAATTTTGGTATTTTTTGGCGAAAAAGTATATGAACGAGAAATTGAAAAACTCTCAATTTCTTATTTTCTGTTGTATTATATATTTGTACTTATTTTTAAGTATTTTGTAACGGTGACATTTTTAGAGTAATTCTTTATAAGATGATCATATTTCTTTTTTTAGTTTTAATTCATTTTAAAAATTCACTTGTGGAGATGTTAAAAAGTCGTGTTAAAGGGATTAAAGAGAGGATTCTTCACGATAGAGAACAAAAGAGAAACTATGAGGTATGTATAGAATTGCATGTATTTTATTCTGATTTTGCAAATGCAGAAAAGTTTTGTATTACTATAAAAATCAACTCAACTAATCATTATATTTAATCTTGTATTTCACATTCATTTGTATTAATGTCTGAGGTAATTGGAAATAGGGTGCAAGTGACTATCTACAATCTTTATTGCATATTTTAATACCAGTTATAAAAATCCTTTAAAAATTACCTCCTCTTGTTCCTTCATCAGTTAAAAAAATACATTGCAAAACTAAATATTGTTCTATAAATGAATCTTTTTGTTTTCATATACAAAATCTGCTAATATAGGAGAAGTTAAAAGATTTAACAATGAAGAAGTCTTGTAGCTTAATTACAGTTCAGCAATTAAAAGATAATGGATTCTAATTTTTGATTAAGGTTAAAAATAAAAGTGTAGCTGTTAAGATGTTTTACAGTTTCAGTCTCTTTATTTATTTTGTTTTACATATTTACCTATCAACTTCAATATATTCCGCTCTTCTATTTCTACGACGGTCCATGCGAATCTTCTATTCTACGAAATAGTGCTGGAAGTCTTTTCAGCATCTTCAGAATGTTTGCCGTTTTGATTCGCAACTTCAATGGGCTTGAATCTTGTCAGTTTTTGATGTAGATTTCTTCTTAGTAAACAAAGTTGCATGATTCAACATCTGGCAAATGATCTAATACTAGGAAGCTATACTTGACTAGAAACCTTTCGATTGACAATGCAGAATGACTTGTCTTGCCATAATTTGGGTTTTTTTTTTTTTTATTCTTTCGTGAAGTCCAGCAAGAATGAGAATGGTAGTAATGTTCAACATTCAGGAAGCCAGTGAAGGTATACAATCCAATGAATATGGGAAGAAAAAACAATCATCATTGCTTTGAATTTTAATTTGCTCTTTTGATTTTTTTCTGGCTCTCGGTGAATAGGGGCTTTTCTAGTGCAAGGATAGTAAAAAAAAACTGCAATTTATCATGTTATTATCCTTTATGATGAATTTGGGTCATTTTCAATGGCATTCAAAGTATCTGTGCAAATATTTTTGCAAGTTTCTTGTACAAATGTGAGAATTTTGGGTACTAGTTTGGCACATACTTTTTGCATATTAAAATTATGTAAAGTTTACTGTACAGATTCTTTCTCGATTCTTACTGTCTCAGCAATTGCGAGAATACTTAACCGATGGTCGGATTGAAGCATATTACAGATTTTTTTTTTCGATATTTTCATCCTTTTTTGACGAAGGAAGGTGACCTAGGCAAGAATCATCTTCAACATCTTCTCGGCAATCGTGAAAATACTTAAACTACTCAAAATCATGTGAATGCGATAAACATTCATTGCCATATCATTCTTTCAATGAATTGGAAGTTTCAATACAGCTCTTCCAAGTTTCATTGGGAAATTTCGCTACAATTTGTTACTCGTTTGCAAAAATGTGAACAAAGGCTACATCTATATGGATTTGTTTACAGAGCACTTCATGCTGAACAGCTGTTTGGTGCATGCGTACTTCTGTAGCAGCGTTAATCTAGTTCTTTAATAGCCACACCTTATATTCCAGTAATTATCATAAATTTTGTTAGTAGCAAATTTGAAGTCTAGTCTTAAATTCAAGGTCGAATTCTTTCAAATAATTTGTTGCAAAATAATACAAATTTTGAATGCACTTCATATATACTTCAAAATCCTTTCATGGTGTAAAAGTTTAATTCATGACAAACTCTATAAAATGTTTCCCTTCTTATTCAAGCATATGGTTAAAAATCAAGAGATATATTACCATGAGTTATATAATTTTTGTTTGACTAAAACCAAATCTTTATCTAATTCATTATTTTTTAATAAAATAAGATTTGTGACTGTTTTTTGGTCATAACATAGTTAAAGAAAACTATGTAAATTATAATGTATAAAAGAAAAATGAAATTATAATTTTGTAAATTCTGTTTTTTCAAATGGTAAGCTATATCATCTGATTATGTATCTTGGGGCTATAAATTATTACCATATAATTTTATAAAATTATGAATACTATTTTGTAATAAAATATCTGATTCAACTTCCGAAATTGACTTCTATGTTTGTCTCCTTAACTCTTTACTTTGGATTTGTTTTAAAAGGATTTAATTTTTCACACAATACTGCTCATTAAAATTTAAACTATAAATGTTGATATTTTAATGGCATTTCCTTAAAAATTACATATGCACAATCAAATTTATATACTTGTTTGTGTAAATATATTTGAATTTCATCTAGATGTAATATTGATACTTGTTTCATTACTTGAACATTTATAATTAAGACACTTTTTTTATTACTCATTGTCTTATTTTAATTTCACTATTTTCTACTTTTTATTGAATGTTTTTATTATATTTTAAGTTATAGAATAGTAATTAATAAAACTACATTTTTAACATTAAATGTGTATTTTTATGAAAATTGTAAACTATCATGCAAATAAAAATAAATGAAAGGTTGTTATATTGATAAGACTTTTGAAGCGATACAAATTACAAATCACTCAAGTACTTTGTGAAAAGGGCTCATTATCTCCACTAAATGTAAAATTCTAAACATTGGCACATTCTAAAATGTAGAATTCAATTATTGCAGTGAAGATTTTAATCTTTTTGTAATTTATATTAAGACAATTCCTTTTAGAATTCAGAATTTAACACAGTGATAAACTTGGAATGATTTAAATAATTAGAATTTTCTTATATTTTTAATTTTAAGTTTTTTAAAAACAAATTTTTAAAATTTAAATTTTAAAATATGCATTGCATTTTTGTACTTCAAAATAGACTGAGAATGTAGATATTTTATTGATACTTTTGTATTAATAACAAATTTCTTAGTTTTGTTAAGAATAAAATTTTATTTGATTGGTGAATACATTTTGATAACTTGTAACAATTTTAAAAGAAATGTATAATTTATCAGCAAAAAGTGGGTTTTATGTATTTATACTTTTTACATAGTTATAGTAAAGAGATCTTAATGTACAAAGGATGGATGTACACATGAAATGCTTATGAAATATTTCGGGCAACTGATCGAATTCAATTTTTATTTCTTTATATCTAAATTTTGTTTCAGTTGAAAGAAAAGTTAAATTCTTTTTATTTTGAATAATTTGCCTAATTATTTTTAAAGGCATTGTAAAAAGTTTTCAAAAGTACCATGAAACTCGAAAGAATATTTAGAAACCATTTTGAAGACTATGCATATGTATAGTTCTGAAATGAAAGAGTGCTACTGATTAACTTCTCCAGTCTTCTTAGAGCTCTTTCCTGATTAACTTCTCATTTGTACTTATGAAACCAGTATTTTTTTCTTCTATTTCTTTGTATGTCGACATTGTATTTTTAAAAGTTCAAATTATATACTTTTAAATTCTGAAATTAATTTTGCCGAATAGAGTAAAATCTAATAGCTATAATCTGTTGAATTATTACACTGAAATATCATTTCTTTATTTAAACTTTTAATGCATATAGTTTTGGAAATGATTCCATAAGACTTCATGAAAAGCTTGAAACTGTAATCAAATTTTAAAAGTCCTCATTGTAAAAGCTTATTTCTGAATAAATTACTGGGTTACTATAAAGTTGATTTTAATTTAACCTACACACATCTGAAGTTCCTAGTAGAGTTGCCACTGTATTGTCAGTTTCATACTTAATTAAACCTTGGGGACTTGCCTTCTTTAGGCGAGTATGGGCATCATTACCCGAGGCATCCAATTGATCTTTCTTTCCCATGGGGGTTTATAGTCTTTGGTAAACACGGGTGACACCCCTGTGTTACCCTAGGGATCCTTCTCTAATTTCTTCCCACCTTCTTGTCAACCAATTTTTGTTGTCTTTTCAATTTTTTCTTGTCTAGACCACAGTTAAATCTTGTTTGGCACAGCATAGCCAAATCTGGCTCTTATATCAATAATTTTCACGTTTACTCGCACTCCATATTTAGCTAGTGAGGGAACTTTTAGTTTCAAAATCTTTATATTTTATAAAATTATTCTAATAATTTTATACATTTGGATAATTTTTTTTCCTTATTTATTTGTTAATTACTTAACAATATGCTCATTGTGAATTAGCATAATTTCTTTATTTTATATAATTTTCTTAAACTCTTTATTGAAATCATCAATGGCAAGATAAAACATTATGTAATTATAAAAGCATTAAAGTTGTCACTATGAATAAAATGTCTTATTTTTCAAGAAATATATATACTATTTAAATTTGTGTTTTTTTTTTTCATTTTGTATGTAGATAGTTCTCTGCATTGAATGTAAAATATTTGGTTCAATGACATTTCTTTTAAAAATGGGGGTTTAATTTTAAGGATATATAAACAATTGTAGTAATTTTAATTTTACTTAAAATATCTTATGTCAAATACTGTAATTGTTAAAAAGGTAATTTTTATATAGCAGTTTTTTAAAATAAAGGGTACACGTTTAAAATCCCATCAATCAGTTTTGCCTAACTAGAAAATGTTGTCAAATAGTGATTAGATAGATGTAATGGGATAGGAAGTGATTGATATAAGTTTGACTGAAATTGCACCAATTATCATGGTTTTCAGGATTTTGCACAAGTATCAAATAAGAAAGAATTATTGGAATTGAAGTAATTATTTTACAGAGTTTTGGTTTCCAATACAATTTATTTTAAAATATTTGCAAATATTTAAGATTTAATTTTGATTTCTTTTTTGTATAGGTAGAAATATTTGATTAATATATTTAAGTGAACTATTAAAACCTCAACATTTTCATAATGTACTGTGAGAGCAAGTGAAGAATGTGATATCTTTTTCTGTGTCATATTAGTCATTAGTCCAATGCAGCCACATGGCCTCTAGAAGTAAATTACCTACATAGCATTTTAGTATGCTGGTAGCTAATATCAAATTTAAAACAATCGATTCTTTGCGATTTCATATTTTTCATATTATTCTAATGTTTTATTTTTTCTACAGGTACTTTTAGAACTACAGATAAAATTGTAGTTTCTTTATAATATAGTTTCATATTATAGTTTCTTTATAATAACTTCAAAATTTTAAATTTATTATGAAATAAAAATAAAGTTAAACAATTTAAGATTCAATTTTTTTTTCTTTTTTTAAAATTGGCCTAAGGCAGTAAATATTTGGTTCTGAAACACTGTATTTTAACTATTAAGGAAATATTTAGATTTATATTATTTAATATGTGGTCTATTATTTTCTTTGACACTTTTATATACAGTAGATAAAAAGGTCATATGGTCCAACCTTTGTATTTGTTTCTTTCTCGGAGATGTCAAGATACAATTTTTAACTATTTAAGATCTCGTATTATATGTAATGTATTGTTGAAAATGTGTAATTTTTGCTTCAATTTAATAATTTTTTAAATTAATGACATTCAAGATGTTTTTTTTTTTTCTTCTTTTCAGTCTTTCAAGTTATGAGTATGAATGACAAAAGCAGGCATGTGTCTGTTCCACAACCCTTACCAGCTAATTTCGGCCCACCTGTTCCTCCAGTTGGGCCGGGACCTGGGCCATGTGTGGGACAGCAACCATGGATGCCAAACTCTGTCCATCCTACACCTTATCATATGCCTCATCAGGGCTACCCACCAAATTACAAAAATAACTCACCGATCCGAGCCCCTGAATATCCTCCGATGCATCCAGGAGGGTATGTCCAGCGCTACCCTTCCTATGATGCTCAGTGCCAAAGCTTTCCCTATGGAAAGATCCACGATGGTCCAGGACGTCCTCCAAACCCCACCGCATATCCTATTGTAAGGCATTATAATTCTCAACATGCTTACAATGAAATCCCTAAAGAATCGGCCAAGAATTCCCTTGAAATGTTTTCTCAAAGTAAGAGTCCAGGGCAAGCAGCAGGATTAAAAGAGAAGAATAATACACAGGGTCTAGAAAAGAATGGGAGAGAGGATCCCTTATCTTCTCCATCAGACAGCAAGAGTGATTCTGAAATGAACAACACTTCAACTGAATCATGCCCAGATGACACTAGATCTCCAAATAGTTGTGATAAACAAGATAACTTTTTTGCTGATAAAAGTGAAAGTTCCATTAAATCTGTAAGCGACTCGAACTCTCGCTCTGAAACTGAACCTCTCTCAAAGAAGTGTAAAGTTAATAACAGTGATGCAAGCCCAGAGCAAAACAGCCAAACTTTTTCTTCCATTTCAAATAGCAATAATCATGCCAAAAAAGAAAGCTCTATGCATCACCAACCATTCGAGATGAGGATTCACAATCCTGCATACCAGCATGCTGACAATATGTATGGTATGTACCCAGAGGGAGAAAGGAGGATGCACAATAATTTACAGCACAATCCAAATATGAGTATGAATCCTCACCATATGAATGACCCTATGCATTATGGTTATCAAGGTGTGGCTCGTAATGCTGTCAACGATGTTGACAAGCTCGCTGAACTGGATTTTTCTGAGAAAAGCAATACTTCTGAAAATGTCTTCCAAGTTCCTTCTATATCTTCCACAACTCCACCAAAGATCTTCCCACCTATCCCACCCTCTCCCATATCCGAGTCGTGGGAGGACACAAAATATTATCAGCAACAAGAAGATACAGACTCGGAGAAGGTGCCAAGGAAGAAGAGAAAAAGATGCGGGGAGTGTCCTGGCTGCTTACAGAAACAGAATTGTGGGAGATGTGGACCTTGTAGAAGTGTGAGAAGTCATCAGATCTGTAAAATGAGGAAATGTGAATCTCTTAAGACTAAAAAAGAAAAAGTGAGTGAAGATTTGATAATCCAAATTTTAATGTTTGTTCATGTAATCCAATATTCAATAAATATTAGAGAACTAACTTTTTTGTTAATATTTTAAGTAATATAAAAATAAGCAGTAGTTGTCATTCCATATAAATGATTAATATGAAAATAAGCATCACTTAAATTGTATAGTTTGTTAATTATTGGACTTTTATTTTACTTTTTACACTTTTTAGTCCTAACTGTTAATAGATATATTGGATTTATTTCTTAAGGCTCCCGTCTACCCGCCATTTTGATTTAGTTGACGTAATGTTAATCCTATGGAATTTTGACTTTAATTCTCACATCTTTATTTGATCTATTTGAATGCAATAAAGCGCATTTGAAAGAGCAAAAAATAATCAATGCTTCTGTGGAATTACTTTTTTCTTAAAATTTTTAAAAATATTTTATTCATATTTTAATTATTCGTTTCTGAGTTTTCGGGTCTTTAAAGAATATTTTCAATTATTTTTAAAAATCGGAGGAAAAAAGTAATTCCACAGAAGCATTCAATATTTTTTGCTCTTTCAGATGCACTTTATTGCATTCAAACAGATCAAATAATAAAGATGTGAGAATTCAAGTCGAAATTCCATAGGATTAACATTAAGCTGATGAAATCAAAATGGCGGGTAGACGGGAGCCTTAACAGTGTTTAAAAATCTACTGTTGAGATGTATTACAGTCTTTAATTTATGTAAAATGTAAGAAAATATTTTTGTTTCTACAAGAAGGAAATGTTATTTATTTTATCCATTCTTCCAAAGTGCAGCAGAGTGACTAAAGCAGTAATATAGTTCTTAAAAGTAATATTCTTGAAAGTAAAAAAGCTTGGCGAACAAAAGTTGATGACAACCAAGTAGCATTTTTTTGTATTTAAATATAATTCCTCAATAGAATATGTAAAATTTAGAGCAGGGAATAGTTTTGAGTGTAACATTTTTTTAATTTTGAATTTTTATGGTTGGTAGAGTAACAGATTTGTAACCAAAGATCAGAGTTAGTCTCATTACTTCCACAGATCGTTTTATAAGGCTGATCATGTTAAGTCTGTTGTGGCCCAAATTCCCTACAATAGTGTAGTGTTAAAGCTTAGAGTGGAATACCAGTTCATGTCCTCTTACTTGGCCGTGATTTAACATTATTTGGTTCTTTGTCAAACTCGGGCCGCAGTAGCCTAGTGGTTAAGACATTGGACTTGCAGCCGGTGGTATTCGTTGAGTCGTGGATTAGTCTTGGTACCACTAAAGACCATCCGTGTAGCCGGGGCTGATGCATTTTATATCTGTCAAGTTTCCAAGATTGGTGTGATGTAGAAGTTTAGAGATGGAGGTGCCAGCTCGGGTGTCATTCTCGTTTCTTGATCGAGGTTCAAAATTACGAGGTCAGTCTCAAATAGCCCACTTGTTGCTTCTAGTGTAACGTTAATAAAACCAAAGCAATATTTGTCAAACTAGTGTCTCTTCCAGTGTGATGCAAGTAATTTGAATTTTTAAAAAGAAAAGTTGGAAGTATTAAAAGCATTGTGAGAATAATCGGATGATTAATCAAATGTATGTATAGTTTTCTGAAAGTGGTATTCGGTTTTTCAAATGGATTTAATTTTATTTTTATCGATTATCTGCAGCAGTATGTCCACTTTTGAATTTGATTTCTTCTTGTAAACGGGAAGGAAATGAGAAGTTTAAATTTTTGTGCACGACATGACATAGCTACTATAACATTCATCATAACGTGAGTTTTAAAAAGTTTCTTTGTCAGAGGAACAATTCACTGAAGTAGAAAATGTTCTTTATTCAAAAAATACGAAGCCTTAATATATCTCCGATTTTAGGTCGCATTAAGAGTAAGTCGCTCGATTCGAACTACACACAAACACATCATAGAGCTTGGCAAATTCGATATAGCGAAAATGCGCCATTTGAAATAGGAAGAGTATATATTTAAATGCGTTTTCCCTTTGAAAACACGACGAAAAGTGACAGCCACTGAGATTGGATTTGCCATGATTTATTATTTTCCCTTAGATTTTTTTTATTTCATTTCTTTCTTTTTCCAGTTCCATTCGACAAAAAAATAAATAAATAATGCTCGCATATATATATGGATGGTAAGGGGAAAAAAAAGGCAAATAGAAGCATAAAAATAAGGTCAACGTCCGGAACGCCTGCGCCAATAAAATTTCTTCGCCATTTCAGCATTTTTAGGAGTCGATCGATTTTTGGGTCGTTTTCTGAAAGCGAGTGAGAGATGGAATGAAGGAACTGAAAGCAAATATATTAGGAATGCAACTCCCGTTTCCACTTTTCCTCCGCTTTCCCTGAAAATTCAGTTTTCGGCAGCTCCTCCCTTACTGCCAGCGTCCCCTCTTTCGACCGGCATGTTTTGCAGGGAGGCGACTCTAATTGCAAGCCTTTGCCGAAATTTGGAGTGACGTTTCGTTTCCTTCGAGGTTGACCCCCTGTCCTTGAACTTGTCGGGTTCTCGAACCCTTAGGGGGTTGCAAAACGGATGAGGGGAAGATTGGTATAGGGGGACGGCGGAACGAGGTTATTTTTCAATTGGGAAGGGGGATGAAATTGAAAAATGTTCGCTTGCGTGCCGAGCTAACTCTTTGGGAAATCTTTCCAGCTCTAGTTCTCTTGCAAGCTGTGATGTTATAGATGCGTAAAAAAATTTTTTTTGTTTTTTTTGCTTGATGAATGTATTGTGATCCCCTTTCCTCATTTGCGTGTATATAGGTATCGGAACAGATGGCATGTTGTTTTGATGTTTGTGTGTTTGATCATAAGTTCACTAAAAAAATTATTTTGGGAATTATGTTCAAATCATCACGTTATAACCAAGTCTTTCTTCTATTTATATATATATATATATATACTGGCATATTTGAAAATCGGAGCAATTTTTCTTGCGCTATGTTGTTGGATAATGAATAGATTTTACTTTTGAATGGTTCCGTCTAAAAATATAGAACTTTTTCATCACGGATACCATTCAAAATCAAAGTTATGAATCGATATTAAGTAATGGATTTTTTTTTTCATATGTTCAAAATCTGAAAAATTAGCAATTTGTTAATGGTTAGCGTAATTTTAACAAGTCAACAACAAAGTACATAATCCAGATTTAAAAGGTGATGCAAATTTTATGGTCTGCTATGTTTTCTCTTAATGGAATTTGTGGATTTTTATTCGAAGTAAACTAAATATCAATAAATGAAATTGTGTATCACAACCATGTCGTACACTTTTGAAATATTTTTCTTTGCTTTCCTGATATATAAATGAATATAACGGGGGGAAAAAATTAAAGAATTATTTCATTAGTAGCGTTCTTTTTTTTTTTTTTTTTTTTTTTTTAAACAGGTATTGACGTTATATCAGATTTCCTTAATATTTAGTATAATTTCAGAATCCAGACCTTGTGAAAGTCTTGGTAATAATTGTACTTACTTTTGCTTTTTAAACCTTTAAAAAAAATATTTTTAAAGAAATAAACGCCATTTTAAAAAGTTCGTAATTGTATAAGAATTGGAGGTGCGGCGCCATTTTTTATAAATATATATATTGGGTGGGATGTTGAGGTGAATAAAACTGAATTTATTAATTAAATTTTAATAAATATAATTGGATTTTCAGTTATAAAATAAACTTAGTTTTAATCGTACAATCGGTACATTTTTTAAAAAATAGATTTTTATACTAACTCGTTAATTTTATGTATTATTTCACAGAAATAATGAGGAAACACTAATTTAATAATATCCATAATTTTAATTAAACTTATCGGCTCACGATGTCGCCAATACTGACTATTATCATTTTTTAACTGGAGTTGATTATTTTTTTTTTTAAATATTTCTTTGGGTATGCGGTTCTTTCCTTTTTTTGTCATCGAGTACATTCAATACAGTTACTTTGGTTCTTATGTTTAGTAGATTGAGATTTTTAATTAATTTTATAACAAAAATTCTTGCTTTTGATATGTCACTATACATTTGTTTTCAGTGACGAATCATTTATAAGGTTATCTGACGTTCTTTCCGTTCTATTTTTTCTCTGTGAGAAATGATCAAAATTTTAATTGAAATATAATAGAGCTATATTATAAGTAGTAAAGATCACTGTAATCTTCACCCGCGAGACTGTATCAGCAAAAGGAGCGGATGCCCTTCGTATCATATAGTTTTTTTTTTTTTTGAAGAAATAAACAATAAATAAATTGATAAGAAATGGTAAACAGGGGTCTTCCCCAAATGTATCGAAAATACTTCTAGTGCGCTTGTAACTGCAAGAAACGCGTTAATTATTAAAATGCAAAAATAAGACTTGCATTGGTGTTATTTAATTTGAAAGTTCTCTTGCACTGCTGTATTTTTATGATTACTGATAAATGTTATATTACTATTAATCAATTATATATGAAGATTAAAAATTTAAGACGTGGGAAAATAATTGATTTCAATTGCCAGGTAACGACTGTTATAATTTGTCAATGAAAAGAGACATGGATTTGCATTATTATTGTTCTGGCTGCAGAAATTAGAAAACCGTTGAGATAAAATGATCTGCCAAATTTTTTTGGTACGAAAAGAAATATTTTTAAGGATGCTTTCTCCTTCACTGGCTTCCTTCTTTTGTTAAGTGCTCATTTAGAGGCGACTAAAATGGGTACCCAGCCCCTGAGGATTATATCGGGGGACCTCAGGGACTTGCCTTCAGGTAAGTACGGGCATCATGAACCCGAGACGCCTTAGTGATCTTTTTCTTTCCCATGGGGTTTACTTTCTTTGGTAAACACGGGTGATGCGTCCCCGGGTTACCCTAGCGAGCCTTTTCTATTTTCGACCCTCCCTCCTTGTCAACCAATTTTTGACTTTTTCAATTTCTTCCCATCTAGACCACAGTTTAATCTTGTTTGGCGCACCATAGCCATATCTGGCTCTTGCACCAATAAATTTTACTTTCTCACTCGATCCTTCTTGTCGACCTATATTTTTTCATTGAATTAACGTCTAGATCGCCGATGTACCTTGTTTGGCCCAATATGGCCGCATCTGGCTCTTGCGCCAATAAACTTCACTATCGCATCAGATGCACTTTGTTTAGCATTGAACAACCAGATTTTGCCCTTGTGTCATAAACGTCTGCTTTCACTTATATAATCTTTCAGAAAAATGATCAGTGAATTACTTATTGCTCTTAAAAATTTAATTTTGAACAAATGAAGGTTCAGCGGTAAGGTTGTTACCACTTTGGGCGGAGAACAGTTGACCATGGTGACGGTGGCGATTTGAACTTCCCATCGTGTCGTCTATTCAGACAAATTATTCGGTGTATACGCGTATTTGCAACGCCTGTAACAACCGAGCAAGAAGGAATTTCCTGCCGAGCCGCTTTTACTCCTGACGTTGTTAATTATAACTTGCGGTAGAGGATCGCTGTGCAAATGGAACAAAATGAAATAATTTAAATTGAAACATCATTACGCTTTAGCAAGAGACCGAGTTAGCGGAAAATAATTGGATGGGTTTCGAAGTATTCGTAATTTTAAAGATTTGATTTATAGTTCGCCATGCGCTTCATTTTATTTGAATTTGCAATAACTCTGTTGCTTAAATTCTATTAACAACTGCCAATACAATTCTGTTACAAACGAGTTTTGAAACTATTTATTCAACACGCATGAAATGTTTTTAATATACAAAACTCATCAAATTATGCTTTTTCAGTTTGGAGTCTATTCCACCGCATGGAATGATGGATCAGTTGCATTAAGTTCAACTACATATCAAATGGCCGTGGTATCATGTTTTCCCATTAGTGTGGAAGTTTGGAGAGGGAGGTGCCAGCTCGGCTGTCGCCCGCTTCACTTGACCATGGTTCAAAATAACGAGGTCTATGCCAATAGCCCTCGTGTAGCTTCCAAGTGCGACGTCATTAAACAATCAAAAAACTGCGTTTCAAAACCCACATTTGGCGCGGTGTGGAAGTTTTCAGTTATTTCAACTTGAGCGTTGTCATAGACATCCTCTCCGCGATTTAAAATTGCGAAGTCTATGGCATACCGAATACTTGTGTAGATATACTGCAAAGTGAATTCCTATGACAAATATATTTAATATGCATACAGTAGAAACGCAATTATTCAATAAAAAAACCCGATCATCTCTGGTTCAAACTCACAAATGAAACGCTACAAATAGTAGCAACAGTCCCGCGGGGGTCTTGTGAAGCATTGAATACTCTACAAACAATAAGAACAAGAGGAGGGGGAGGGCCCCAATGGAGACGGAAAATGTTCTATTTACGTCTTCCTCACTTTCGAGGTAGAGAAACTGGTATCGCTTTTTTTTTTTTTTTTTTTAAATATTTCATTTACGAAGACGATATCCAATGAAAGCCTTCGAAACTCAGATTAACCTTCATTGCAGTTAAACAGGGGCTATATTAATACTTTAAAATGGTTCGACTAGGTTGATTTCTACTTCTGCGTGCGTGTATGAATGATATACTTATAAAAAATATCAGATAGAAATCTTGCGATAAGAATTTATGTATGTGTTTTATCTGTACTAGTAAAGGAGAAAATCGTAAGCCAATACTTACGGAACCTATTTAATAAATTTTTTTCCTCGCTTGAGTGAATTGCTGAATAAAAATTTATTTTTTGAAATATTGACAAAGTATGATAGCGAAATCTTAACTTTTTTACCATCATAGTTTTAGTTTCATTAGAAAATATATGTTTATGATAAAAAAAAAAAATGCCATTGTTTTTATGTGTGAAACTTTTGCAATTTTATTTCGGGACCCCCCCCCGCTCCCCCTTTATTGTAACATGAAAATTAAGTTTTATTTATTTTTTTAAATATCTTCCACGTTCTTTTGCATACCGGGGTTTGTTGCAAAGAAAACCGTTTTGCAGGGCTAGAACTTAAATAACCAATCGCAATATTTTTCATATACCATCGCTTATATTATTAAAAATTTTCAGTATTTTATTTTTTTTACAAATTTTAACGATTAAATCACATTTCCTTGTTAAATTTTTAAAAACATTTGTTAATCGGGCATAAATTAATTTTTACTATTTTTCAAAATAGAGTATATAGTTTTAGCCATTTGGTTAGTTAAAAAAAAACTGGTTAAGTAATTATATATTTCGATTGTATTTTAGAATTCCGATGTCAGGGAAGAGAGTAAATAACAGGTTACTGCATTTTACATGGCATTAGGGCTTTAACAATTGTTTTTTTGAATAGGACAACATTTTTAATGCTTAATTTTATTGATTTATATAAAGACTTTTGATCATATTAATATATTGAAGAATTTGGTATAGAAGTATGATCAAATTGTCTCCATTAAGTTTAACAAATATGTAATAACAAAATTCTTATCTGTATTTGCTATGCTATGCATTACCGTAATTAATTTTTATTAGTACTTATGATCAGTTTAAATCGTCAATTATCGCATAAAATCTAGTCTTATTCTATACAGTAGTCCTGATTTCATAATCTTGCTTAATTTGATTTTTTTTTTGTCTTGATATCTTAAGGACACGAATTTAAATGTTAACTTTTTAGTTGTATAATATATTGCCAAGTATGAATAAAAGGACGTTAAATATTTTGGGGTTTTTGGCTTAATTTCCGATTGTTTTTTTCTTCTAATGTATCTCTGGAAATTATCAAGTCCACTAAATTGTATACAATTTTATTTAGGTATGATTTCCTGTTTTAATACTCGTCTTCCAAAATTTTATTTTGTTATAAAATGTTTGCAGATAGTAAAAAACATTACTTTCTAATTTTTTGAATTTTTAAATATCAAAGTTTTTTTTTATAATTTTTTTTAAAACTTTCTTGGAAAGAATAATTTACATTTTTTTTTTTTTTTTTTTTACTAATATTATCTTGCAGTTTTCTACGCTTTCCATCGGTAAAAAAAATCAACCGTGCGATGCGCAGGAAAAAATACCTGTCGCCAAAAACTAATCTCAAGACGCTCACAAAAACAGACCTGTGCTATTCATTCTTAAATTAAACACCGCCCCCTCCATTTATTTGGAGCTTCATCCAGGTTAGTCACACGCAAAGGAAGGAGCGAGAACGCGCATGTGGACCACTTTCCTGCAATGAAAAATCTCACTCCCCAAACAACCAACGCAAAATTATTGATTACTGTAACTTGTACCTATCTTCATCAAAAGCAACCTCGTCAAACAATGGCGGCCGGGCATCGCTGAGTCTCCCGTAAAGATCCAAAACAGCCACACACCTCCCCTTAGCAACCGTTTGAGGCGTTGGTTCTTATTTTGGTGATCTGTCACGTATGGATGCTGAAGGAGTAGTAGTACTGGTAGTAGAGTAACGGTGATCGTAGTAAAAGAGAAAAAAAATACCTTGTTGATAGAAGCCAAGAATCGCGTGTTCCTTTTCGCACTGCTGTATGTTAATGTGGCTACATGGCGCGTCTCGGTGATATGTCTTATCCTGGATTCGATAAAATGGATTGGATTAATTGCTTTGTAAGTGCTTGTTTGATTTTGTAGGCGTTTTATTTCATTTTGAAAGAATTTTTCTTTTTCTCTGAAGTGGAGAGTGGTGAATGGAAAACAGATTGTGAAATTAATTTTTTTTAATGAAGATTATTTCAAATTGGAAAAAATATCAAATGTGACTGATTTGGTTACATACCATTCATAAAAAGTGTTTTGTACTGCATTTTAAAGTTTATAATATTTTTAAAATTATATAATGGTTTCTCTTATGTTAACTGTACTTAATTAATAAATTTTTTTTTTTTTTTTTTTTTAATTTTAAAAATTATTTTTAATTTCATTATTTCAATGCTTCAATTTTAAAAGGATTTAAATGGTTAATTTTTATTTATCTCAATTTGAATAGCTTTCTAATTCCTTAAATTATTTTATTCACCTAATAATTAATTTAAATTGGAAAGATGAAAAAAAATTAAATTTTTAAAACTAAGTAATTTTGGAAAATTATTTAATCAAATTTGAATTCAAAACTTGAGAAAAAAAATTTCTTTGTAGGCAGCTGAAGAGTCTTATAAAGCTGGAAGGAAAAATAAAGATTTGATGAATTCTGGTAGTGTAGATAATTTGAGGAATTCGAACAATGATATTGGTGGAAAAATTAATGGAAATCCACAATCCTATCTTAGTCAAGGTGATAATCATTCTCCTTCAAATTCTAGTACAATGCATCTAGGAAGTCAAGGTGTAAGTAATAAATTTTGAATCTATGAATTTTTTTTTTCTTTAACAAATTTTATGTTGAATGAAATTTGCAAGATGTACTTTCAAATATTATACATTTATAATAAAAAAAAAAAAAATGTATAAAGCTTGCACTTAGTTGAAATCAGTGAAGTATTAATTTTATTAATATTAACTTATCAAGGATTTCGGATATTTTGGACACAATTTGTATTAATGTAATTCTCAACAAATATTTTTGGTTAAATATAAACTAACCCATTCATGAAATGCTCAATGCTACATATCTTACTCTAGCTTGGAGCAACTGACATGTGCTACTGTTTACTAGAGGCTTGATGGGTCATGTGACTATAAATCCCACCTACTATTTTGAGTGGATCATTGTTCTGCTCACGTTTCCTTGTCTCTATTGGCAGTGAGCCATACTATAATAGTTACTTTTTATCACGCAAGATTTTTATTGTTACAAAAATGCTTTATTTTTTCATTGTAATTTTCTGAAATCTTGGCCTTTCTTGCTTGAATTAAAAACTTCAATACTTTTATTAAGTTCTAAAATATTAAATGCATTAATTTGAAACTTGGTATAATAAAGAGGCTTTTTTTTTTTGTAATTTCATACAAAAAGCATTTGTGAGATTAATTTTATTATATACTGTTAATTTGCTTGCTAAAAAAATTGAATAGAAATAACTGATCAATAACTGCTTTTATCATTGTAGTTAAATTGGATAGAGAATTGTCATCTTTTAATTAAAATTTTTTTTAGTCTGAATGTAATTAAGGAGTAGTTTTTTTTTTTTTTTTGAAAAATTGAAATTTATTAAAAATATGATTAATAAAATGACCGGTTTGAAAAATAACTAATACGCTAATGACTCTAATCATTATTTATTTTGTATCGCAAAATAATGATTAGTTATAATGTTAAGAAAAAATTTTATAATCGTTAGGAAAAATATTTTATTATATAATTTATACAGTAAATATAGTTTTTAGTTGGGGAAAATAAGGTCAAATTTTTGTACTTTGAATACATAAGCTTACTCTTGACAAGAGCTCTTTAAAAAATGAAATATTTTCAAAATTTAATACTATGCATTGTTATTTAAGAATAGATTAATATGAAAATAATTAATTTTATTTAATGATTGAATATTTGCTATCCAATTACTTAAAGAGAAATCAAATTAGTGTTTCTGCCAATTAGTGATTTGCAATGACAAATCTAAAGAAATACTTTTAGTTCTATTAGAGGGAAATGTGTTTTTTTTTGTTTGATGTTTTTTGATTTTAATGTTTTCATATGTAATGATAGTAAGTTAGAGTTTATTTAATTTTCTTATAATCAACAATCAATTTGTTCTCCATTGCTGTTTTATTTTATTAATTCTTCTGTTTTAAAATGGTATAATATTCCATCTTGTATAATTTTCCTGGTTTTTCTCTTCTTTTCAAATTTTTATAAATTAAAAAAAAAAAAAGACTTTTTATGTGCAATTAGAAACATTATTTTTGCATTTACTGTTTTTATTTTTTAAAACTGTTGATGCCCGTTATCTTCTAAATCATTATTAAGTACTCAAATACTTATTTTGATCAGAAATATGTACTTTAAGAAACATGGAAGTCTAACCATTGGTTTGAAAAAGCATTATATAAAGTTCTGAATTGCAGATATTAAATGCAAATAAATATTCTAAATAGGCTTTTAAAATTTAACATGTTGATTCTGGAGTGATTTCTTTGAATTTTTCAAGTTATGTAGCTTTACTTGTTCGGCGATGGATGTATTTTACCTGTGGAGGGGGAGTAAATTGATCTTGAGGGCTGGTAGTTGTTCCGAGCCCTGGTCCATTAGGCCAGAAGAAAAGTTGACTGGTCACTTTTTATTTTACCAATTAGGTTAAAAGAGATGTCTCTTTTGAGATAGTTATTAAAGCATTATAATTCCTGTTGTGATTATTGAAGAGAGCCTCTGTATTTGCTTAAGAGGTTTTTAAAACAATTTCTTGTTTTGTCTCTATTTTACTGTTCTAGTTTACAAAGATTTTAATCTGGTTTATATTAACTTATAAAATATAAGGAAATGACCTTTAGAAAATGTATATCTGAAACTTTTTATGCTTTTTTTTTTACTTGAGTGTTTTTTCTTTCCTTTTACCATAATATGTAATAATTTTTTTCAATTTGCAATAAATTATTTTAAATATATTATTAAAAGGATAATATGTAGATTATTTTGAATGTGATGCTTATTTAAACTTGTTTGAAAAGGGAAATGGGTTATCTGATTTTATTAAATGTTTAATATTAAAAAAGTTTTTCCAATTATATATTTGAAATCTATGTAAAAGTTAGAATTTTCAGTGTTAAAGTTTCTTTGAGATCAATAAATTTTTTATTCAGTTTTTCTAGTGAAGTAATGTTTGTAATGATAAACCAAAAAGTATGTCTTCTATTTAGATGCAAGATGATATTATTTAAATTAGTGAATAATTTTTTTTATAAATATTCCATCCTATATACAGGTACGTAGTCATGACCAGTATCAACCACAAGGAAATAGTTACCAGCCTCCTGCTATGCTTAATCCTTACAGTTCGAATACACAGTATGGATCCTATTCACCACAAGTGCCACCTCATAATCCCCACCTCCAACCAATATACGACAACCGTGTTGCAATTAATATGGATGGTGTTGGGGATACTGATGGTTCTAATTCAACCCACCGCATGACCAATTCTCGCTTAAAAACTTTAATCCACAATAGGCAAAACCAGAGAGAGCATGGCCAGTTGATGCCTATTTGTAATCCAGTACATGATCCTAGTTTTAGCTCTCCTGTACCTCTTTCACCAGTGAATCAGCCATCTACTTTTGCATCACCATACCTACCTCCATCAAATCATCAAGAAGTTATGCATAACTCTCTGCAGTATACAGGACCTTCAGAAACTTCTTCACTTGTACATCTGCAACAGCTTTCTCCCAATTCAATTACACCTCCAAAGTCTTCGATTCAAAATACACAGTGTGTTCCTTGGTCAGAGACTTCTCCAAATCTTTCCCGAAAGACTCCGGAAAATTCGGCACCACCACCACTGCTGCAGAAGTCTCCAGTTAAGCCATCCCAGAATGGTCATCCCGAGCTTCCCCAGGCCAGTGAAGAATCCAAAATGGTTAATGGTAGTGAAAAGCCAGATAACCCTTCTAGTAATTGTGCCTTAGATACAAGCAGTGAGAAGAATGTTGATGTGCAGAGCAACTCGGTGAAAAATCCTGCTGAGAATGACAAACAGGAGACCAAGTTGCCAGAACAAGAACAAAAGAATCCAACACCTGGTGATAGTGCTATGAATAGACCTAATATGACAATGAATGCTTCTCCTGGTACTCCAAGATATGCCAACCCAGGCTTTGCATCACCACAGTATGCTTATAGGCATCTAGCACCTCATCAGACTTTGACTCCGAATGTACCATTGCAGCAAGGTTGCATGCCACCACCATCTTCCCTACCTCCTATGCCGGGTATGATGCCGCATGCTTCTGTTAATGGTGGGCATGCACATTCTGGGACGTCCACAAATCCTATTCCTGTACCAAATGAAGCGAACTGTGATGAATCCAATCAGTCGCCTCCTTTTTTATTGAATACGACCACATCTATGAATACATATATAAATATTACCAATACATATAATTCTAAGGTTTCATTTTCTAATGCTACTTGTTTGCCAACATTTGCAGTGACAAGCGTGTGCAATAGCGCTCCAGCTTATGTCAACTCGTACTCTTACAATAGTCAGCAAACTCAGAATTTAAATTTTTCGGAAAATAGCCCTCTGCTTCCGAAAGGGGGAGGCACTTCCAAGTCATACATAGATAGTGGTCGTATTCAG
>BMAW01072830.1:0-13458 GCA_019974015.1 Nephila pilipes
CTGTCAAGTAACGAGGACGACACCTGAGTTGGCACTCCCCTCTCCTAACATCCACACCACGCCGAGGGTTGACTTTGGGCCCGAAAGTCTTAACGTGTATCAGCCACGCCTACACGGCGGGTCTTTGGCGGCAAAGGTTCGAACAAAAACAACTGAACGAAAACCAACGACCACGAATCCGAAACCATCACCACTAGGCTACCACGACCACTATATTCCTTCTTGTATTCATATCCTCAATGAAATTAATAATTTATTTCTACACCACTTAATTCTCAAAAAAAAATATGATATTATATTTGGGTAAAGAGTTATTAGTTTTTACTTGGTTATTTCTTTGCTCTATTAAACATTATGCGCTCGGAATGTATTCTAAGGACTAATTCTTATCTGAAATGAAACTCACTCTTTGTGTTTGAGAAAAATTTTCTAACTAATATGAGATATGGAAAAAAAGATCTCAGAATCCTATATTTGACTTCCCTGGTGCGCAGTTGGTGCTGGGTTTTCTAATGGAAGAGAAAGATCTTTCACAAAGGACACAGTTGGTCGGCGAGCACTTGGAAAGTGAGAATATTCATCGCGTGGACTAGCTAGCCATATCTACTAACCTATCTTCTATAGAGTGTGTCATTGACGCTCTTGGGAGAGGAATTGTATCTCGTCATCCACCTTAAATAAACACTATACAGCTAAAATCTGCTTTGTAACTGAAATGCGTGTAATGGACTGTCAAAAGAATTCAAATACTAAACTTGTGACCAATTTCTCAGTTCTATTTTCTGTCTTGAAAATAAAAAATTCTTAAATGCATCAAGTGGCCGGGGTAGCAATTGGTCATAGTCAATAACTCGTAACTGCAGTTTTTTTCCGTCGAGACATAGGAACGATCCTTTATGCAACTTAAGAACCGGCCATTGCACGTCAAGTTCATCCTCTCATGTGTATTGGGAAAGTTTGGAAATGGACACTCCTGCTCAAAAGTCATTCTCATTCCTAGAATGAAGTTTAAAATTATGATGTCCGTTATTAATAGCCCTCATGTTGATTTTAAATGCTACCATACAAAAATAATCAGTTAATATTTTTAACATTACAGACATAGGGAAAATTAAGTGACATCCTCTTAATGAATATAATTAATCTTTGTTCCAAGTGGCAATTCTGTTTATTTGTATGCTCAAGAAAAGTTTCCAGCAGTCTATTTCAAAACTACGCAATGATCTCACAATCACAGTAAATGTGTTTTTTTTGTTCTGAATCGTGGTCAAATGACGATATAGAAACTTGTGTTGGCAACCCATTCTTCTAATAAACGTCGCTTCAACGAGAGAAATATTTATAACAAGGATACCAAAGCGTTATTCTACAGATGGATACTGCTACCGCGAGTTCACAAAATTATGTTACGGCTACCATGGTTCCTGATATGTAGATATTAGAAGAGAGAGCTGTGTCTGGTTTCGTTCTACTGACTTGAATACGGTTACATTGTCAATTCCCGTATTACAGTTTAATACAGCAGCCTAGGCCAAATAAATCAAGTTAATCAATCGTTGTTGATCTCCATTTCAGTAGAAATGGGGCCTGAGGCAATAATAACAAGCTGATGCCCAGAAGGAAGGTTAACAAAACGCAGAACCCCTCCCTCCAGTTAACTCCTCAAGAAAACTAGGTACTCCTTTACCGACTAATAGGGATACAGAGAGGGCTGAAATGATCCTATAAGCAACGGCCCTAACCTAAATTGCAGAGAGAGAATTGCATTTGGTTTGACAGTGCTCGGAGTCAGACAAGCTTAAAACTACATCAACGAGTTGATAATGTAGCTTTAAAGCTATGTTAATTAAAAAAAAAAAAAACCTTTTCGGTGGAATGGGGCTCTTAGACCACTCCTATACCAACTCAGTTGTTACTACTCAAACATGGTCTTGGAAATTTCAGATTGCTTGAGTGTTTTTACTAACGTTGCATCAAATTACAATCAAAGACTCTTGGCGACGGACCTAATAATTTTGAACTACAGTCAAATGACAAGAGCGATACCTAAGCTGGAGTCCAGCCCTGATAACGTCACACCAATCCAAAGTGAGAACATTAAGCACTGACAGATTTTACTTACAATAATCCCACAACACTTCGGGTCTTTAATGGGACCAGGAGTCGAACCCATGAAATTTACAATGAACTTGCAATTACGATCATTCAGCTACTTCACACAGTGCCTCTTTATCAAATTGAGCTGTTACATATTTGCTGTTCTCCTTAAAATTGAGTGGCTATGAAAATATACCAAAATTGGAATCAATAGAAAAAATTGCTTGCCGAATAAATTCAAAAATATATCGATTCACATCATCAATATCTTAAAGTGTGCATGGTGGTCATTATTTAAGCGCGATGCAATATCTTTAAAATTAGAATTTTCTATGATTTGAGAGAATAGCGACCGCGTGCAAAATGTTCATATTTAGCCTTATTTCGCTGGTGTTTCTGCAAGTTGTGTTTCCAGGTGCTTTCTCTGGTAAGTTATTATTTCATATAAATGGCGTAATTTAAACGTTGCGAATGTACATTTTATTTATGGACGCATATCCATGATAGAAAAATATAGCTTTAACTTTTCCAAAAGCAGTTTTTAATAAAAATAATTTGCACATTATTTAGTACAGATATTACAGGGTTTTTAAGTATGAATAATTTTTACGATTTGATGTATTTTTTTTTAATATTGATTCGTGAACTCTCCACAATTTAAGATTTAAATCTAAATTTGATTCTTAGATTAAGATGGATATTGTAGGAAATAGTTTTAAACAAGAGTTGCAAAAACTACGATAATTGGCTGTTATTTCTTTATTCCTTATACTTATATTGAATGAAGGGGATCGGCCAATTGATGCAGTAAAAAGCTTGGGTGTGGTGAGGCACCAGATTCATAATGAAGAGGCGGTCACATTAAAAGGATGGTCATGGTCGCAACCGAAAGAACGACTCTAATCAGAAGTTCGACACTTTCACTGAAGACTTGGTGGGTAGCATGGCTGATGAACGTTAAATCTGTCATATTTCTAGTTCTCGTATGAAATGGTGTGGATTGTGTTCCTCATCAATTGATCTTTGCTTAGAATTGCGACTCCAACGGGCTTGTAACTGCTAAACGCGACTCCAACGGGCTTGTAACTGCTAAACGCGACATAATTAAACAATTTATTACGAGGCGGACACTTTTGTTGATATCTTGAATGGTATCAACAATTTCTGGCTGCCGTAACGAATGAAAGTTCGGCCCATAAGGAATTCTCGACAACCATGATAGACAAGATTTTATACAACAATTTTAAACGGAGACTTTTATATTGTTTTGTAGCGAGTAATTTATGTTTCTTGCATCAATGTCTTCGCAAAATAGTCTTGATTGCAATGATTGGTTGAAAATAGAAGTATTTGTTGTATATAATTTGTTCATTTGAGGTTTGCAATGAAAAATAGTATATTTTCTTAATGATTTGGGTTTCGAAATTGGGCACCCTGAAATTTGTTTAAGGCAACCTTGGAAGTTTTCGGAAAATAATAGCTAATATTTCAAATCACTTAAAATTGTTCTTGACTTATTCTTAAATGAAATCGATCTGATTGAGTTGTTTTCCCACCATTAAAATAGATTTTGATACTTGGTTGAAAATTCGATCGACCATGAAATTGGAGCAATTCCAACAAAGATCGCCCAAATTTTCTAAAATACATTGCAGATAACAAGGAATTAATAACAAAGCATCTGTGCTTTGTGAATCCCGATGTTCTTAATTACACCATTTGGTAGGGGACTCCCAGTTTTCCAAACTTTTGACTATGGAAACAAATATTTGGAAACAAAGTTATACCGGTAGTTGTTTTTTAATGGAGGGGTAACTGATTAAAATTACTCGTAAAAACTTTATATAAAATGGTTCGCTTCGAATAATGGCATACAAGAAAAAATGTTTTGATTTCATACTTGATTAATCAAATATCACATTGTTTAGCGATTTTTCCTTCATTTTTGCGGAATATTCAACAGTTTGATAAAAATGTTGACTGAATTTTACACCAGCAACTCAAAGGACCATAATTAGTCTCTTATCCAAGAAATACTACTGATGAGGTAAAATGGTATTGCATTAATAGTATTCCCAAAAAGCATTAATTTTTGTCCTATTTAATTTGAAGCACAACAATTAGTCGTATAATTTAAGGTAATATGTCTCCGACAAGGGCAACATGAGTTTCTTATGCCAAGTTTAAACAAGTTTTACTTTTGAAATTAAAAACCTTAAGTCTTGCATATAAGCAGACCTGTATTTTTCAAAGGAAAAATTTGAATTGTGGAATCTTGTGTGTGTGAACAATTTATAATCCGTATCGGTATTTTCAATTTAAATCGTGTATTTGTCTGTGCACGTTGCTGAAAGCATAGCTTTTCTAGCTCTAAAATTTTGCTTGAGTTTTGAATATTGTATACACCAAACGTTATTTAATAAAATAGATTTAAATTTCGTCATATTATGCCACAACTTAAATAAATTGTGAAAAATGAGCACTAGGAAATGAATTTTGAATACGTAACTAAATCCTAAAGTAAATTTGGAGACCACGCAAATAACTTGTTTTTTCCCATGGCACATTTAATTTTTTAAATATTTTTATAGTAATGTACATTAATTAATAGTTTATTTAACACATTAATAGAATCTGTTGATTTTAAATGGGCAAACTAGAAATTGAAAGAAAAAGCGAAACATTTAAACATTGATACCTAAACACAAGAACTTGTTTTAAACATGCTTGGTAGAATTTGATGATGCAGAATTTTTGGTACATTAAAATTCGATTCCTTTAATTCTTTTCCAAATCTTCTATAGGACTTTTGGATTCAGTTGATACATGTGTAACTGACTCGGGTTTAACGCATTGCCCTTTGAATGTGGACATAATTGGAAAACCACCTTTTTCAGAATCGGAGTTGAATGAATTTTGTCGGTAAGTGAAATGATTATTTCTTGCGTAATGCTGTCATCTAAATGCTTCTAGAATTTTTAAAATATTTCGATATTAAGTTTCGGTTGAAAGCAAGGGATTTTATTTATTCCATCCCTTCAAATAAAGATTTATTTCTTTAAATCAATGCTCTGGTTCAGGAATGTGTTTTTAACTTTTGCTCTAAACATCATGATTTTAATCTGAACGCTTATTTTAAAAAATTTAGAATTAAAATTTATTATTTCTTTCCCATTTTTAAAATTTGAAACCAGAATTAGAAATTGGAATTATTATTTTTCCAATTAACTGCAAAAATTCTATCGGAATGCCCACAAGATTTAGTTTTACTGTCTTGTAGGGACGCGGCCGCGATAGCCTAGTGGTCATGATTTCGGATTTCTGAGCGGTGGTTTTCGTTCAGTCACGGGTTCGATTCTTGGCCGCTAAAGACCCACCGTGTAGCCGGGCTGATGGACGTTAAATCTTTCGGGCCGAAGGTCATCCTGTGGCGTGGTGTGGAAGTTAATAGAGGGTGCCATCTCGGGTGTTGCCCTCGTCACTTGACCAAGGTTCAAAATTAATAGGTCCGTAACTTATAGCCCTATTGTAGCTTCTAGTATTTTTTTAATAAGAAATAAACTATATATATATGTATAAAAATTGGTGACTTGCGAGGACGCGGTAGTAGAGTAGCTTTCTTTCAGTCGAGTCCTAGTTTCGAGCTCGGAAACGGTTCTAATCCCACGTAGAAGGGCTGATGAGCATTAAATCTTGTTGAGTTTGAGTGTTCCCTTTTCAGAGCTGTGGAATTTTGTGGGAGGTGCCAGTTCGGTTATCGTCCTCTTCACTTGACTGATGTTATCAAAGATATAGTTAATCAATTAAAAACCATTAATTCCAACTGAAACTAATCGAATTTGATATTGGAGACGCTTGTCGGGTGAAGATCCCAAAGAATTACTTTAACATTGAGCAGGTACTGATAAACTTCAGGAACTAAGGGCAAATCCATCATATTTATGAACTTGAAGGGGTATCCAATTACATATTACATTTGATCTAATATTTCAGCATTTACCAAGTAAAGTTAAAAAAGAGAATTTTTATTATTAATTTACTTAACATAGTTAATTTGAGCTTGTCTAATTTCTTGTGTATATTAGATTCCTAGGAATTGTAAAAATAGGAATAGTAAATAACGGTTCCTTGGAATTGTAAATAACTGTCTGGTCCTTTAATAATGCATCAAAAATTTGGAAGTCTGAAATGAGTTTCATAAAATTAATACGTAAGCTAATTTCTTTTGAAATATAACTGTAAATATATTGAATTTACTAATATAAATTAAAAACGAAAAACCCCAACTTTTGTAATAAATGGAAATTCAGGCAAGTAGTCTACACTCATTCATTGTTGGAGAGGGACTATTAAGGTTTCGAAGAAGGTTCAGACACTGTAAACTATAATTCCCCGTTCTTCTACCATCTAATCATAAATTTCAAGACATTTATAAGACTGCCTAAAAGTACTTTCATACTGAATCTGATTCTCTATTAAATAAAATTTTGGGTAGTAAATGGGAAGTTTGTACAGAAATTGTACAAAAGTGCGTAGTTTGCTTTAGAGCCGATCCTCATCCAGCACAACCGCTGACTAGAAATTTACTGAAATATCGGCATTGTCGAAAACTATCATTTTTCAATATTTTTAACACTATTCTTTGAGGACCTTTCTAATGTAGATATAAAAATTAGTGTACAGTGATAAAATATTAATGTTTGCATATGTCTTATAAACAGGGCTATAGACTAGGACACGATTAGATTTAACTTCAACTGTATTTAAAGCTTTACACTTGCGTTTCGAAATGCGAATCTTTAGTGAGTTTGTACTGATGGCATTAAAGTACTTTGTTGAAAATGAATAATTTAGTGAGCTTTACATTAAGGTAGTCAACCGGACCTTTGACGTGATAAACGATCTGAAAATATTTAACTGTATTTACGTTCCCGAGCCCCCGATTACAGAAGCTTTTGTGAGCCAAAAATAAAGCTACTTAAATATTGTATAGCAACTCGGTTCAACCAGTCATCGTTTCGTAGTTCTGGGTTCGCAATGCTAATGCACTGAAAGGTCGTATCTTTCCCTCCACGGGATTCAAACCTAGTTGGGAAAGAATAATCCCATCGTAGCTCATGCATGTCGTATGAGGAGACTAAAATGGATACTCGGTATTTGGAATATAGGTTGGCATCTTGCCCCTGAGGGGACTCGTCTTCCAGTTTGGGAGGATTCTCGGAGCTTACCTTTAGATAAGGGCATCGTGACTCCGAGGCACCCTAGTGATCGTTTCTTTTCTATGTGATTTACTGTCTTTTTTTTCACGGTTGACGCGAGGTTCCATAGCGGTGACTCCGCATTTTCGACCCTTATCAACCAATTTGACTTTTAATTGTTTCACGCGTCTGGATTACAGCTTTACCTTTTAAATTTACATTCGGACTTTGTTTGGTGCAGCTTGGCTAAATCTGGTGTTTGTGCCATTGCAAATAATATCAAGTGCTCATTCAAACGTCTAGGTTAGTTTCGCCTTGTCTGGAGAAGCATGTTCATACCTGGTTCTTGCGCAATCAGATTTTATCACTCACTCCGTGGGATTCGAAAACCGCTAACGCTGAAACTGCCTGAAGAGCAGCAAGAATTGAAAATTCAACATGGAGTGCTTTAACATTAACTATACAAGTTGAGAGGATGTTAAATTCCAGACTACTAGTTTTACTGACTGCTGATATTAGGATTTAAATTTTTGGGATTGGCTTCTTTCCTCTTGTGGAATTCAAACTCGATAAGAATTTAAGATTATTATTGAAGTAGTTTTAATCCATGGCAAAAAATTATAAAAAAATTCGCAGAATTTGGTGCAGATGACATTTAATTTATATAAATTTACAACAGATTACGTTAGAAATTACGAGAAGATAATATTTATAAAGGTTACTTGGCCTTTGGATGCTTTGGCACCATGTCAATTGCCATTATCCAGAACAATTTAAATTGACGCAGGAAAGCTGCGAAAGGGAAACGTTTTAATTAATATGACAAACAACCCATCTGAATTGTGTATTCTTACTTTAAATAATCAACATTATTGCATTTATAAAATGGTTTCTAATGGTACAACAATTGTTTTCTGTGTATAATTATTTTAACTGTATGTCTTGTGTTGGTTGAAAGTTATGTGGCCGCTTATTTTGCAATGCTGCAAAACGTTATAAAATCTGGGAGCATGTTGAGATAAGCAATGTTAATGAGTTATGCTCGACCCGTGTGGTAACCAGGGATGACAGAATAGTCTCACTGTAGCTCATGCATGTCGTAAAAGGCGACTAAAATGGGTACCCAGCGTCTGGGGATATAGCCGGGCACCCTACCCCTGGGGATTATATCAGGGGACCTCAGGGACTTTCCTTCAGGTAAGTACGGGCATCAGGACCCCGAGTCACCTTGGTGATCTTTGTCTTTCCCATGGGTCTTACTGTCTTTGGTAAACATGGGTGACGCATTCCCGGGGTACCCTAGCGATCCTTCTCTATTTTCGACCCTCCTTCATGTCAACCTTTTTTAACTTCACTTCTAGACCACAGTTTAATCTTGTTTGGTGCAGCATAGCCATATCTGGCTCTTGCGCCAGTAAATGTTTCATTCATTCATCTACAAAGGTATGAGTGAAAATAAAGGAGAGAATTGAGTACTTTCAAACATCCCAAAATGGATATTCGGTATTAATGTGCTTCAGTTTCGCTAAAGAAAGGATTTTAATGAAATCGGGATTCGAATCAATGGAATGGCCGCGATAGCTTAGTTGTCATGGATTCGAGGCCAGTGATTTTCTTTCAGTCGTGGGTTCGAGTCTTGATGCCACAAAGACACACCGTGTAACCGGGGATGATGCACGTCAAATCTGTCGGGGAGGGGACAAAATTCCTCCCATTGATATGGTGTGGAAGTTAGGAGAGGGGGTGCCAGCTGGGGTGTCATCCTCATCACTTGATCGAGCTTCCAAATTACGAGGTCCGTTGCCAATAGCCCTCGTGTTGCTTCTAGTGCGCTTAATAAAACTATCCACTCGACTATCGTAATAACCCCCAAGAGGCTGAGCAATATTACCTTTTGTAAGGAAGAAAATTTACGATTTTGCAATGAGTAGCAGTATATTTTTGTTCCATCATATTGTGATGGAGTGGAATGCTCTTAAAACGGAATCTTTTAAAATTTGCCTTTTCATTATATATATTTCAGGGGAATTGGATGTTTGCCTGTAAAGATATCAGCAGAGAACTTCCCAGAAGACGATCGCTGCCGAATACCACCTGTGTTATCAAAAGCGAAGAGTACAAGTGTATTTGGCGAAGATACTAAACGTCGTAGTTTTTATCGAATTTAAATCTCTCGCGAAATAATTATATGCATGTATATATAGGTTTCCAGAATACTAATTTTAATACATAGCAACGTTAATATAAAGTTTCGAATCGTGTGACTGCAGTTCTAGAAAGAAGATAAATAAGTCTTGATGCACCTTTGTTGTACAAATTGTGTATAAGTAAGAGTGAATTAGAAAGTAGTGATGTAGCTTCTTTGGTCTCTCTCGGGGAGGGCTTGCCATCTGTAGGTAGCTACAGGAATAGAAATCCCGTAGTATGACCTTTTCTCGCCATGGGGTTTACTGGTTTTGGTAAACATGAGTGAAAAGCTCTCGGAATACCCTAGCGATCCTTCCTATTTTCGACTCTCCTTGTCAATCAGTTTTTGTCTTTTTCAATTTCTTAACGACTGGACCACAGTTAAATCCTAGTTGGCGGAGATTCTTACATCTATATCTTTCATCAATAACCTAAACAATCACTCACTCCTCGTCTTGCCCCTTTAACCGAGTTCAGCAAGAAAAGTTATTCCGCATTGTCTGTCAAGAAGTTTCTATATAAATACAGCATCTTGGTGTTAGACCAGACACTTTATTAACAGTATCTTGCACCATGCGACTTCTGTTTTCTAAATGAAATCTAGCCCTCGTGTTGTTTCTAGTGCGACTTCAATAATGAAAGTAAACTAAAAACTAATCCTGGGTGCAATTAGAATTGTATAAAAGATCAGGATTCGAGTCGGTTGAAGCTGAGAAAGTGTCATGCATCATGAAGTAGCTGAAAGACTTCCAGCAGTTTCGAACAAGGAAGATTCTGACAGATCATTGTAGGGTAGAGGGGTGTATATTGCTGATAAGACAATTTTTTTTTTAGTTCATGTATTTAATTGAGGGCTAGTCTCATTATTAAATAGCTGCATCTTATTCACGTTTTCATTCAGTCGAGGGTTCGAACCTTCATGCCACTAAAAAAACCAACGTGTATCTGGGGCCGATGCACGTTAAATCTTTCCTGGCCCAATGTCCTCCCGTTGCCATGGTGTGGAAGTTGAGAGAAGGGGAGCCAATTTGGGTATCGTCCTCGTCACTTGACTGACGTTCAAAATTAAGAGGTCCGTTGCGAGTAGCTTTCGCGTTGCTTCTAGTGAGACGTTAACAAAAACTAAACAAAATCCAGTCGTAGAAACTGAATGCTGTGAATACCCGACGTGTACTGGGGCTGATGCGCGCTAAATCTTAAGGTTGAAAGCTTTCCCGGTGGTTTAGTTTGGAGAGGTAGATACCGGCTCGCGTGTCTTCAGCAACGAGGTTCCAGTTGGAGAGGTCCATTCCCAATGACCTTCGTGTTGCTTTTTAATACGATTATTATAAGCAATCGTATGCATCAAACTGAAATTTAAAGGATCCAAATAGCCTGTTAATCCTAGATTTTGAGAACTGCCAATCTTATAGCTATTCTTCAATCAATTTAGAAAGGAATTTACTTCACTTATGTGCCCATCAATATTGACAATTACTCTTCCTTTACTTCTAAATTTCATACTAGGTTTGCAACAAAGGTTAATGAGATTTATTTATAGTATTTAAATATATTTGAGATTCTAATGACAATTTAGATAGATAAATAGATGTTGTTTTTGTGAGTTGCAAATGATTTTTTGTAATTTGATTGTTAACTACAAAAATATTGTTTTTAAAAAGTTGTTGATTGTATTTTGAATACTTTTGAAGAAATGAGTTTCACTACTTTTAAAACGTACAGTTCAAATTTTGTGTGAATACCAATAAAATCACAAATCACACTTAATATTTATTTCCAGGTGCTGAACCTATTTTATTTCCAAAAAACATTTAAAGATTAAATTTCAAAATCAAATTTTTGAAAATTAAATTTTTTTTTCAAGAAATGTTTCTATTAAATTATTTTCAGTTTAGGTTCTAGAAAATAATTACAAATGTACTATTTTATATCCATTTTATATGATTAGCATTTCATGCGTTTTACCTGAAATTTTGAAGCCTGTTTTGAAAAAAATGAATTGAATGTTAGAAATTTGAATAATTTCACAACCACTATAGTTAATAAAAAACAAAACGCTTATCGTATACTAATGAAATCATTATTTTAGGAACACAAATTATAAATATGTATCAACTTGGTTCAAATCACTTTGTAGGCCACAAAGATCATAAACAAAGCCTGTTGCAGTTGCTTCGACTTTTTTGGCGTTTTAAAATATACACATTTACAAAATGTAACGGTATTGACTTAAAAATAGATTTAAGCTGCAACAAATGGCTTTTTATAGATACGCAACTACAATCATTTATATAACAAATTCTACTTTATCTATCTTGTCAAAAAATGTGAAGAAATTCGAGAAAATTAGTGTAAAGCTAAAATTTTGAATATAAATTTATTTTCGTTATTCTCGCAAGTTCTTTTCATAATTAGAGTTTTTCTTAATTTTCAGGCTACGGTTATAAGTGACAATCCATCTGCAAATTTGAACGTAATCTACACTTTTGTCTCTGTGATTACACTTGGCCATTCAAAGTGACTTCAATTTGAATGGCTATCTTTCAACGAAGGGGATAACAAATGTTTGGCGCAGCATAGCCTACTTTGGCTCTTGCGCCATAAAACCTCACTCTCACTCACTCAACGAATGGGAATATCGCAAAATGGTTGTCAAATCATTCGAAACAATCCATAATACATAAAATTATTTTCACAATCTATATTGAAAGTTTGAAGGCTCCTGACACCCCTTAAGGGATCAGGCAATTACAACATAGCTTGATTTTATAAATGTTTCTTTTGTAGGTTACCTAAAGCATGCTAAATGCTTCGAAAACATTTATAGAGACTTCGATTCATGTGAAACCTATGCACGTAATAAAGTGACACTATTCGATGTGTCGTCACGAAATCTACAAAGCCCTGGTGATTTTAATAAATTAGCTAAAGTATGCGTGTAAGTATAAAAATATCATTTTTCAATACTAATTCTTTGAAATTTAGTTTTAGTTGAATGGTTAGAAAACTTAGTGTTTGCTAAAAGATGGCTTTATTTTTTACGGAAACATCGGAGTAAAATTTCCATTCTTTTGCAACGTGTTTTATGCATGTCTCGCAATCATCGTTTTACGTCAGTGATGTATATTCACATTCAAATGTGGAACTTTCTCACAAATAACTCTCGAAATGCGCCATGCTGACCATTACTTTTGAGCTGAATGGTAGATTGCGATTTTAAGATCTTGACCTTCAGTTTGATCAGTCTGTCTTAATTCTTTTGCTCTTTTTTAGATGCTATGGTGGGGGAGGAAGTAAGCGTAATGTAGAAACTGAACTGGGCTGTTTGAACCTCCATGTGATTTACATTTGTTTTCTGATTTCATCACAGAATGTTTTTATTTGTTTGTGCTAATTATTTTTATTTCTTTTTCAGAGCTGTACCGTCTGGTTGTGTTGTTTCTTGGAGATTGTCGAAGATAAATTTGCCTGTTTTATTTCGGAAAGTCTCTACTCCTATTTACAATTGCAAAAAAAAGCGTAGTTTATAAGAATATACTCAGATGGTAGACGATCCAATTAATGATGCGAGGTGTGATAAATTCTGAAAGTTTGTAAAGAATATTGAAATTGATTCTGATGCGAACATTTTGTCAGAATGACAAAACAAGACTGATTTCTCTGCGATTCAAAAGGTACTTACCCCTTCACATTCAGTTTTGTTGCACTTGGGTATGAGTAGTCTTCATTGTATACTTTTACTGTTTTAAAGTTAAAGTTTAAAAGTAATTTTTTTCATACATTTATTGCAATTTAAAGGAAAAGCTATTATTAAATGCCAATTTTAAAATATTTAACAGCTTGTTAAATCTAAAATTTAACTAAATTTTAACATTGGGATGAAACAACACGGTTATTTTGTAAAGCTTAGCGACGCAAACCCCTGCTCCTGCGACAATTCCTTTCAATTCTTCTCCGACAGCAATACGTGAAACTG